>OU452229.1:21420364-21597864 GCA_911728455.2 Marthasterias glacialis | reverse complement strand
ATCCCAGAAGATCCATTCTTAATATCGATGACAAGCAGAACGTGGGCGTGTTTTCCCTCGTTTTCTCTGCATTTTTTTCTTTTTTCCGCTCTCAACACCCAAACCATTTCACTGTTATCGAGATACATAGCTAATCCGAGACGAGCGACTTACGTCAGTGCCGGTGTTTTGCATTCTCCAGCGGAAAAAACAAAGAGTGCTATATTTACATTCTTTTTTGCAACGTAGTCATATTCTGAAAAACAAATGAATAGGCAAGGTCTATTTTTTGATACTTTCAAAGGATTATTTTTTATTTGAACCGAAACTCGTCAATGTACACCAAACAGTCTTTTAAATTCCACAATCTCCGCACACCGCTTTCAAATATATATGTTTTTCTTCTTCTTTTGCTTGCCTCTTTTTATGTGATAAAAACAACAACATATTTGATGGTTATTTGACACGTCAAGTGTAAAACCATCAAACAAATCTTGTTTGAACTTAACTTATTTTTTTCCCTGCAAGTAAAATAAGCATTACTCTAAAAAAAAAAAAAACAACAACAAATACATGAAGCCTGGGTTTTTTCCTTGCACTATTTTCTAGGTTTTAGTTAGGTTAGTTTTTTCGAATGTTTTTGTCTCGAAAAACTACACATCATGCATGTACATATTTGTACATTTTATTTCTGGAAAACTTCACAATTTAAATGCATTATACGTCCTCTTCGAAAACTTAACAAGAGTGGAAGTAATGCTGTTTGGGTATCACTTATTAACAAACATCATAGGCCTAAACTTGAGTTTCCCCGCTTACTAAAATTTCCATCACTATCAGACCTGTTTTTATGTAATCTGTCAGTGTGAAATCTTATGTTGTTACAGTGTCCCAAAGGTGCTCTCAATTTCATGCGAATCTTTCCCCCAGCACTACGATCTGAACCGCAAGGTGGATTGCCCTAAAAAAAAAAAAAAAAAAAAAAAAAAAATAGAAGAAGAACAAAATGAAAGGCCCACGCAGTCAGTTGCGACGGATCAATTCTCAGACCAAATAAATCTGACTTTGCAGGTATGGAGTTAGAAAAGGGAGCTCCTAGCCTAGGTGTTAAATATCATGACCGGGCAGCATGGGTGCTCAGCAAACACGTGGGCTGTCTTCATGTTTGGCCTTTAAATACTGTTTGTTTCCTTGTCGCCAGTAGAAAGGTGCTCGAGAAGCTAGTTTCCTATGTTAAATCCACAACTGAACACAAGTTAATAGAAAACGGCGTTAAACCTGACACACTGATTCTTCGTTTTAAAGAGCATTCCCCACCTCCCCATTTTGTTTATTTATTTATTTATTTTTGACTGATAGATAAAGAGCATGTTGACTTTTTTTAAATTTGAATACACCGTGCCCGCGGGTTAATGTTCGTCTACATGGCGGCCAACATGGCGGCGCTTCAAACGTGATTTAAGGCGGCGTATTGTTCGCAGTTAAACCATGAAGTTAGCGATCCAGGAACTCATGTTGATTTGATTGAGGCCTGTATTAAATGAGCCTCGGCCGTGAACATACGGGTTTGTCATGGCAGTTGGTATAATCCTACAGACTGAAGTTTATCTTTGTGGGCTTTTGTGAGCTTCGCCAAAATGATGTAAATAGTTCGTGATTCGGTGGAGTTGGTAGCTGCAAAGCGGTTGTGAACGTGTAGTACGTGACAAATGCATGGCTTCGCGGGTACATCAATCAGTTACTTCAATTGTGTAATACAACGTTACAAGACGGAGTTTTCCTTCATTCATTTCATCACAGAGGGTCGGTAGCTTCCTTGAAGGAAACTGAATTGTTAATATATTTGCCTGAAGTCAAACAGTATTCAAAACGAAGCTACCACAAGTAAGTAAACAGCAAACAACCGTTGGGTTTTATTTTAAAAGTAAGAACTCAATGACTTACTTTTGTTGATACTGCACTCGCCGGTGTTTCTTTGTTGTTCTCTGTATGGAAACAAAGCAAAACAAAACATGAACATGTTGACTAAAGTTCACTTTGGTTACAAAATATTGACTAGTACTTCCACCAATCGGCTTGAGAAATATTTCCGTCCGAAAAGATATATTTATATTAGTTTGAGGCGGATAGAAATCCCTCCCCCCTGAATGGGTTTTCGCGAGGTTTTCGCCCATCCCGTACTCGGTGAATAGTGATACTGCTGTTTGTGTACGACATTTATTATTTTGCGTTTGCTTCACAAAAGATATGAAGGTTAAATATGATTTTATATATTTTGTATGCGTATTTAATTGTTTTTATAAAGTAATCAAGTTTGTGGGGGTGTGCCAACCGACGGCAGTGCCCCATACAAGGGTGGGGCTGACGCATTCTTTTGTTGCTTGGAGATGTACTTCGCAGAGTGTCACATTGTGACGTTGTTATCGTGTCATTGTTTGAAGTGAATTTAACCCTGCATGCAGTAAATTATGCATGTAGACCCCTAGTACAAAACATTAAATTAATTATATAGTGAAAACCAGTTTTAACTGTTTGGACATACCCTGAAATAAATACTTAAAATATAATAATAAAATATAAAAATGAATAAATCATGAGGGAGACGATGTTTGATTCCAAACTTAGTTCTTTCATTAGTAATACAAGAGCAATACATATTATAAACAAGTCAAAAAGCTATCAGTGACAAAAAGGAAATAGTTTCATGTTGTTTTCATTTAATCATATTTACATTTACGTAACACTTCTTGAAAACACATTGTTGTATAGAGTGAGTATAAACTCTACAACAGTCATTCCTTAAAAAGTAAATAAACTAATGGAACTTCTCTAAATGCAATTCTTTTACATCTTAAATTGATTGATGGTATTACCTGTTAGTGCTTATCGATCTCTCTTACCACATGTAAATGTCTTTATTAAAAAATACAGTTGTCATAATTGAACTTAAATAGTAAGCCCATTTTACGAACGTGAACTGTAAGTAAAAACGTTTCGATGAATGGCAGTAGCGTAACGGGGACAGAACCCCCCCCCCCGCCACACACGCACCTCCCCGCTCAGAATCCTTGCCTTCTCTTGCCCGCCCCCCCCCGATATCACAAAAAAAAATCACAAATGAACGGTTAATACATTAATTAGCCCCTAAATTATGTCTTTGCCCCGGCTTGCCCCCACCCTCTCCCCCACCCCCCTGCCATTAAAATGTATAGTTACGCTACAGATGATTGGCCCTAAGTTAGTAGTAAGTTACTGTAACTGATTTAGTTCAGTTTTTGCCCAAAGGTTTTTATGGTTCTCCGATTATGTACGAAGAGCTGTTTAAAGTCGTGACCTTCCAGTCAGGTCCCTAACCGACTGATCACTTCATGTAATGAGAGGTGACAATTGCTTCATCTGATACACCTCCAACTTAAAAGCCCCATAAATTTCCCACGTCCATTTAAGACCTTTGCATTCTCCAGCGAACATTTTTCTCCTCTACCTTTTTTTCGTCATTAAACCGTCTCTAGTCTCCGGTGCAGCCGTACGTTTTAGTCTACAAAAAAAAACCGTTTAGTTTGACCGATTAGCCATTTTAGTTTTGGATGGGGCACTTTATTTTAAACGCTATACCAAATCTTTATAAAACGCGAAGCCTTTTAGAGTTACATCACCCCCGATGTGACAACGCAACCCGTTGTCCACTATAAAAACCAACCCGGACGTACTGGAACTATGGAAAATCACGCCCAAGCCCAACTCGACCAAGTTAGTATGCAAATTAAAAGTCTCACGTCCCCCAAATTACATTAGCGACGAAGCTCTTGCCTTCCTAAAGTCCCCCTGGGCAGTTTTGGGGAGCCTTTATTCCTCATGAATGTAACCCCCCCCCCCCCCCAGATTTTGAATCATGATGTAAGCCGGTCACGATTCATGTGTGAATTATAAACACCAATCCCCTACATGCGACTGCGTGTACGTAACACGTGGTGGCACGTCGTTTTTAAATTTCCAACCGTTGGGCTTCAACGTTATACGCGTACTGGCGTAGAATTTCACTGAATGGAACTGGAATAATCCAAACTGCCCCCAAACCCTTAAAGTGGCACTCAGAGGGTCTCGGTTATTTTCATGAACATGATATCACACATTGAAACCGTGAGGGGAAAAAATTCAATATATATATGATATTTAATGTATGATATTCTTAGTGTGAACCACGGGCACAGTGTGTAAAACCACACCTTGCAAAATTGTTTGGACATCAATCTGCCAAGCGCCAAGAGATGTTCTTGGGAAGGGGCGTGTTTAAAATCGCTGCAGGCGTTTACTTCCACAGACACAGTGGTGTTATAACACGAGACGCTCTTGTAGTTAGTGACGTCAACGGTTTATACCGCGCTTGATTATAATACGTCATCAGGCGCGGAAGCCGAGTGCCATGAGTACCCGATGAGTTACTTTACATTTCAAATTCGTTATTTTGAGGCGACCGCACGATAATTACTGGTTTTAAGCCGAGACTATAAATCTCGACCGAGCTAACTAACACCGGGTGACAAACAGGTGCCGTTTTTCCCTCCCGAAGCGCCGACAGCATTCCAGCACTCCGAGGCGTCGCGTAACTGCCTAAGTGTGATCCTATTTATGGCCGCTGCTTGTACCACTGTGGCTCCCCCGGGCCCTACCATGAATAGCAATAATATTCGTTCTGCAATACGTCCGTTTCTGAATCAGACGGCTTTTTTATGGTTGAAAATTAATAATTTTTAACTTCAGTCTATTTTCTGACAAGAAAAAGAAAAAAATCGACCTCGTTCTTGTCCTTAAAAAAAGTCAAAAGCTGATGTTGTTATGTAAATATTGATTGATTGATTTTTTTCTTGATATTTTGACATTTTGCTTAGAGATTGAAGCATGATCTCACTTCTAAATAGCGAGGGGAAGTTCTGCCACCTAATTTACCTTAACAGTATTTTAGTTTAATCGAATATACGACAATTAGTTTGAATACAATTATGGCAGTTCAGGAGGCTTGGCCTTTCGAGATCATTTTGGCGACATAAAACTAAATGGATATCTCTAATGGATGGCGGTCGTATCTAATCAGCATTGTACCTTGTCAGGATCGAATAATTTGAAGAGTCGATAATTTCTGCAGAATCGAATTAACGTCAAAGGGGTCGATCACGTGCCGCGCAGATAGAGTGTACAGTCGCCCCCTTTGATCAGGATCGATTATTCTAAATTGTCAAATACTGACATTCAGCATTTATTAAGGTTAACCGATTCGGAACCGAATAGTCTGAAAAAGTCATTTTCAGAAGAATCAAGTCCGTCTTCATGGTTTTGTTCGGTATCGGATAGGGTTTAGGGTCAAATGTTCAGAATCGATTTTACCGATCAGTAAACATAAAATAGTCATGTGGCTGAAACGACCAACCGAAAACTGTACGGAATGCTCAATGTGGGGGTTTACTGAACGTTCCTATTGACTGCTCTTATGGGCAGCCATCTTGCTTTTCACCCATTCATGTGACCCTGTCCGCACCGTTTTATGTTTTTTCTGCAGTCCAAAATTGCCACTGTCGTAATGATTTCCAATAAATAAATAAAAAAAATAAAAATAAAATAAAAGTACAACATTATTTGACCAATCATGCTATCAAATTAATACCTCTATTTAATGATAAATAAAATGTACTATAAAAAAGGAAGTAAACTTATACCTAGTATAAGAAATTTAATTTCTTTCTCAATAACAAGGGACATTTTTTGCCAAGCCAATTTATACAGTTTGTGATACTCAAGGCCTCCCATACAAAATGGTGGCTAACGTTTGCAGACAAAAGTAAGTTTCATATTCGAGTCAATGCTGACTTGGCAAAATAGACTGGTCTCTTAACGCTGTATGAAGTATCAGCAACTCATTAATATACTGAATACATGGAACACGACTAAGATGGAGGTACATTAATTAAGGTCTATACGAATGCAGTTAACGGTCTCTGTCAAAACTAATGGCCAACGTCGTGACGGATGATCGCCGTAATGACTGGATCGTTACCAACAGAGAGAGAGAAAGAGAGTTGGCGGGAAATAGGGAGGCGGGGTTGGCGGGAAATTTGATTGGGTTATAAGTTGACTCATGACAATGTAACTAGGGTTACCTTGGAATCGTTTCGCCACGTCACAAAGGATTTATTTTCGAACTTTAACAAGCACCAAGCGGTGTAATCGTTGTCATGACAATACATGACAAAATACTGGTTATTTAAATTGCCATCAGAAAATGGAACGGAACTGTATTTGATTGAAACTGCTGTTTTCCTGTTTGTCCTGGAAGTCAATTTGTCTGGAAAGACAGCCGACTGTTGCAATTATCGTCGTTAACGTGCATTTGTGATGTGAATGGTGGGCTGTGTACGAAACATTCACCGCGAGTACACTGGGTTGAAATTAATTCACTTAATTTCAGAAATGAAATTAAGCAATATTGGTTGTAGGTTCCCACTGTTCCCACATTGACAACTTTGTTTATACTACTACTTTTTATTGTAAGTCACGTCTACGCCGTTGTTCAGAGCTGGCCACGAGCTCTAACCTTTGACCTGTCGTGCAGAGGGCGGAATTATCTGAGTGTACAGCCAGCCGCGCACGTGCCTCGAAATGGGCCAAATATGATAGTTTGACACACTCCTTGTTCCAGCACGTTCCAGATAAGGTCAAAGGTTATAAGAATTCGATGGAGTGTGCCGGGAACCTCGACCAGACAGCACCTTCAAGTTCAGATCCGTGCAGTTCGAGTTAATAGTCGACTTACAAAAGACCCTTTGTCCGTTCGTCCTTTCTAGTTATCCACAGAGGACATCCTTTGTACCGAAGAAGCGTGTCATGGTTAATTAAGCCCTAGCCTATACCGACCATGGGCTGTAACTTCAACGACGAGCTAATGACGTTTTTATCAGCACAGCATTTGCAGTCAGAGGGTGTTATGAGTGAATTCATATTCAAACCGTATTTTCATCTGTTTGTGCTCATTACCGTCCGCCATCTTTAGGTCGTATTCATCGTTTCAAGAATAGACTGCCAAAGTCTTGTGCGTGTTTGAACGACTTCGTTTCTTCACATGTTTTACAGTTGTATGGCCCGACTTTCGCAAAAAAAAAAAATTGTATTTCGTATTTAGTATTTGTTTATTTATTTATTTATTTTTGTGGTTGAATGTTTTGAATTTTTGATCTCCACAACGAATTTTGACAGATGATGCTCAGATGTTATTTCGAAGCGAAAAACACTTTCGCATTATGCCACGGACAATCCACAAAAATAACATGTAAAAAATGTTTGGACACATGGCTGATGGACGTGATTTAATGGGATCCCGACATAACAATAATTCAGTTTCGTTTTTATTTAACCACAACTTATCATTACCTTTTTTTTATTTATTTTTTTCGTGCAGTACCTTAAATGAATGCTCATAACTTTCTCGAATCTAAAATAGTATATATAAATAAATATATAAATAAGAAATAGCTATTTAAACTTTAAATATAACTTGCTGGGGTCAAATTGTTGGACCTAACATCTGTAAAACAATCCGCGGGAACTTAGGGTATACAAAAACGTTAATATACGCACGTGACTACCACACAGGGTTGCGAAAGGTATAACGTATGTTCGTGTTCATTTTCCCAACCATCTTGTCTTTTGCAATGACATTATTTGAAATGTCATTGAATTGTCAATATTGCTTAGATGATATCAAGCCATACGAAGAAGAAGATGTGACGATAATGGGGAAACAATTACCACATCCGCTTCGTTTAACACTTACAGCAAGAACAGCTCTCGTCAACACTCGGACTTTTGACATTTTTTTTTTTGATTAAGATTCTTGCCAATTTCAAAACATGATTTGTGTTATCGTGACCAACATGAATTAAACAGTAAGTCCAAAATGAGAAAAAAATGTATATTATTTTGGGAAACTCGATCACGAAAAGGTAGAATATGAGTTAATAATTAATGCTATGTTCAGTCGGTACACGCGTGGGTGCGTAATGGTTGCATTACCAAACATGCCATTCATATTCTAGTATTCCAACTCGTCGCTAATGCACCATGCAATAATTGGACAGTGTATAGTCTTTTCTGTCCAAATCACCAGAGTAATTCGTGAGTCAATCAATTCAAATGCAAATGGTTTCCATGACTATGAACATGCCACAAAAATAAACGTGACATTGAGATGAGGCGTACCTACTTAGCTAATGAAAGCATTTCCTTTAGAATACCACAATGAGATAAAGAAATATAAGTAAGTGTATACCAAACTCCAGTGCTCAAATTTGAATTGCTTTCATCAAGGATTAAGCGCATTGTCGTGTAAGTGCTTGCCCAGTATTCACTGACAAGTCTTTGCCTCACACACCAAAGCGCTTGATATCGTTTTTTTTTTCTTTTCTTTTTTTCTTTCTTTCTTTTACAAACCGTGGCTCATTGGTAAGCATTTGAAACGGAAACGCCACAAAAAGACAAATACAAACTTATCTTTATAATTACATCAAATCAAAGCAGAACATGCCTGAGGCATGCTGATGTGACACGCAGGTAAAAAATACGCAAAGAAAGGCCCGATTGCTTGACAAAAACCGCTGTGAAAGCATCCCCCACCGTAGGCTAATGACGTCAGCAGAGTGCCTGTCCATTTCTAATTAAGTCATTGAATTGTCGTCGTCTGATCGAAGCGAAGAAGGCGAGCGTGAACGCTTCTAATTTACACTGTCCGCCGTGCACGCGTAGTACTGGTAGTGACAACACAACCGGTGCATCGACTCTTATACAATTGAGTGATATAGCTCGGTGTAAATATGGTGTCAACGTTACACCACAAGTTAACTAATAACCGATGCTCTGCTTTCAACTACGCAAACCTTTATTACATAAATTGAGTGATGTAGCTCGGTGTAACGTTAACACCATAACTAAACTATTAATGTGTAATCGATGCTTTGTTCTCAACTACGTCATTCGTTACACAAATCAAGTGATGCAACTCAGTGTAAATATGGTGTAAACGTTACACCATACTTAACTAATGGTGTCACATATGCTCTGTTCTCACAAATTGAGTGATACAGAATGGTGTTAACTTGGTGTAAATGTTAAACCATAACTTATATAAACAGTGTCACAGATCCTATGCTCCCAACTACGTCGACCGTTCACACAAGTTTAGTGATACAGCATGGTGTGAATTTGGTGTAAATGTTACACCGTAACTTAACCAACAGCAAACCAGATGTCTTCAAGTACGTCGATCATTTAAGTTGTTGACATCGAAGACTCGATCGAACCAGAGGATCCATCTTGTTCGACGAACCGAGGACATGCTATATTTAAAACAATTATCTTAGTCCAAACAAAGGCGAGAAAAATATGTCCCTCATTTACTGGGTCAACAAACGTGAGTGATGTGTGCCAAGGGAATACACTTGGAAAAGGCCTCAATGATAATTCCAAGCCTCGAGCTCTATAGAGACTTTTGATTAATAGAGTACTTTGATTTTGAAAATGCAACTCAAACAAAGGTCTAACAGTTCCTCTTCAAAGCAAAGCAGGCCTACTCTACGGAGTGTCATGACATTAAATACAGACGACAAGATAAGACATTTTTGTCTGCAATAGTTGTTTCTCTGTGACTTGTGTCTTTGACTGAAATCAGATTCGATTGTTTTGATGTCGTGAGTTAATATTGTGGCGTGATTCAGGGGATGGTTTCTTCTCGCCTTACCAAACCCTCTCAGACGACAGGAATAGAGCTAATAAGGCTCATCTTGTTTTGTTCCTACCATGCCACAGGGAAATGTAATCTATACATAAGAAGAAGACTTTATGCTATTAGATCCTTAACTATCTAAGAAACAAGATTTAATATATGGAGGAATCTTCCACCGCACTCGCCATTGATCGTCTTAACAATCTCCCAAGATGACAATTCCTGATATTAATCATTCGATTCTACCCGGCAGAAGGTCACAAGCATCAACATGGCTCTTTTGAAAAAAAACTAGGACATAAATGTTGCATGTTTGTTGCTAGAATTACCCCAGGACATGTTTTTCCATCGGTCTTAAGCGGAATTTAACTTTCCCGAGTGGCTTACAAACAGCAGCAGAAGACCAATATCCGCGCTCAGTTTTTTTTTGAAACACAATTTTAGACAGTAATTGCTGACAAGCTTTTTGCCAGTCACAATTTCTTTACGTCGTTCTTCCAGACACACGACTGAACAAAATTAAAGTACATTGCCACTAAGGTTAAAGAGGAAGAAGGAAAAAAAATAACTAAAATAAAAACATCTTCCGTTTCTGCAGATGTCACTGCACACTCCCACCGCATGTGCTAATAAAGTCGTCTGTTTGAATGGAGAAACAATGGGAGATTGTGGAACGCTAGGTGGCAGCAGACTTTATACTGTGTGAATTTCCATATACTCTGAGCATGTGCACAGTTCTGAGAACTCGGTTTTATCTGAAAAGCCTCCTGCAACACAGTGAGCTTCCTATTAAATCTCCCGTTTTAGTGGTGCATTGTGTCAGACTGGAAGCTATGTGTGTTTTGGTGGTATGAGTAAGATTTGCACTAACACCATGTGATTATCTTGAGTAACGGTAGTGTTAAATTTAAGAAGAGCCGGTTGATTTGCTCTATCCGTTAGTAGATTTTCATGTAGCGATTTATTTGCATGACCAAATCGTAGTGATTACGATAATACGCCAGGCTATTTCCTCGAGCCTCGCTTTGGTCACGCCTGTCCGTGCGACGAGAAGTACCTTTTTTTTGACAAAGCTTGTCATGGCTGCTTGACGTAACCATGTGACGTACACCGTCTCGAAGAAGAACTGATGTAAAATGCATGGCATATGGTGGAGTTGAATTTCCATCCCCCGTACAGTAACCGCTTCGGGCGGGGGAACTCTGCTCCTCAAATGCCAATGGAGGTTGCAAAAGGTCGTCCATGTGTAGCTTGGTATTTAGAGAGCCTTCTGGCCATGACGGCTGTTTCGTGAACCGGTTTCTGGGTACCTTGATGTCCACGATGAACCACTGAGCAGCTCAGAAAATATAACCCAATACAAGGTGGTCACATAGAAACCTGTATACCATTTAAAACGAGAGAAGTTGGCAAGTTTCAAAGACAGACTGAACAGGCAAAAGGTTTTTCTTCAGACGACCTGATGAAGCCGTGATGATGTTACCTTTAATATGTCACAGACTCTCCCGCAGTTTATGAACGGGGTCACATTTTGTTCATGCAGAAAAAAATCGTGGTACTAAAAGCTAAGCACACAATGATATGCCCAATTGAGAAGTAAATTGTCTTTCATAGTCGGATGATCTCGGCGGAAATATTGATAATGTTCCGGTCTTAAAACAACCATCGCTAACCAACTCAACCATCACGTCCTCGGTCAGCAAAAAAACAAACAAAACGCAAACAACATCCCAAAACCCCAAAACATCATCACCAATTTGAACCCATCCCGTCTTTATTATGACCCACCGCATACGCTCACAAAACAGTCGTTGACATCTTATCCGACCTGTTTTTTTTGTTCTTCTGTACCTTGCACTTAATGCCTGTTCGCCCACAAGCTCTTAAAGAAACCCGAACTACTAACGGGGGAGCCCGTGGCCCGGAAGAAAAAGGATTGCGTGAGGAGGAAGAGAACGAAATGCCAAGATTGAGGCATGAACATGCAGACATTTCTCTCTTTGTGAAAAAACCCGCAAAGAACTTCCCAAAACTTATGCAAAAGTCAAACACATCTTCTGGGTTAACTAAAAACTGTTTCTGTTAGCTAAAAGATGTGTTTTACGGTAAGAACATTTCTTTGAATCTTTTATTTTTTATCAGAATTGGAGACGCATTAGCTCCCCCCCCCCCTCCACGCGCCTCCCCAATCCCCACGTCAGAGAGCCATCTAAGAACATCACTCTTTATCATGTAACAATAGTATTACGTAGTGACGACTCTACTGCGCGGACATCCCACTGATGACAAATTCACGCGGTCGAGTGGAATAAAATTAATCATACCTTTTGTTCAAACCAACAATGAAAAGCCATATTTATGCTTTTCAGCTTGCGATGCAAATTGTCCTTAAAATAGCTTAGGTAAAAAAAATCAATATCTTTCATAATGACGACGAACCTTTGAATGTTTTCAAAGAGATCATTTTTTCTCCCACCAAGTCAAGCGCCCACGCATTCATAACAGAACTCATCAGCTTGTAGGATACTGTTCGATGATTGTATATCAGGTGCGCGGCTATTTCATACTTGCTGATCGGAGAATAAAAGTCAAGGATACCCGTTCATGAGTGTGAGTCTTTTATTTATAGACTGAAATCGATGGCCATTTGAACCAACCGTAGTTTTTATGCAAATCCACTTCCTTCCAGCTAGCACAGCCGTAATGTCACCTGGTTGCAAGAGTTTTTGAGTTTATTTCTTTATTGCTTTCAAAATCGTCCTCAAAACTGATTGCAAATATAATCCAGTGCATCTTGGTTTCAGAACTAATTTATTCCCGCTGATGCAAGGTCAAACCAGAAACAACATAACAGGCACAACAAATAGGCCTATACTATATATTAAACAAAAATAGTTCAAATGAAGTTATTACGATTAATTTCGGGCAATTCATTCTCTTTCTTAATACTTTCTGTATTCCCCCGTCTATGTCGTGACCTGAGCTTAAAAAAATTCTCTGCGTTGACAATAAAATGTATCTTCGATTTCCTTGTGAAATAAATTGTCAACACGAGTCAAGATTTTTTTTCTTCTTTTACAATGCCAAGAGCTAGTGACACATTAACTCAAATTGTGGATTGTAGGATCTGATTGTGTTTGCATCTTCCATCTTCCATGATTAAGAACGGCCGCGGGCTAAATATATAATGCTAGCTGAATACTAACCGAAGCCTCTCGCTCCGTGGATAAAACTGGTGTCTCCGCTGTCACACGCATTGCATTACAGGAAAGAGAATGTCAAATGATGCATTCGGCATGGTCGTGCGGGTTTGTCAGTCGACTATGCAACACTGACTTCTCCCACACGAACCTTTGTAAATCTTTGCAAGCTCGCTGAAATTATGGGACAACAAGGAAAATTAACACAATGGCGTCTAGTGAACGTTTCACATAAAGCGTTAAGTTCAGACCTTGTTATAATGAATACCAGTTCATGCTCTTTGTGGCGGAAGTGTATTCTTTTTCAGTCTGTTATTAATGATGATTAGACCTTTTGGCTTCATTGTTTAACTGTTTTATAACCTTTTTATCCATCTGGTTTTTTCCCTTCTTTTTTTTGGTCTTCATTGTTTAACTGTTTTATAACCTTTTTATCCGTCTATTTTTCCCTTCTTTTTTTGTCTAATGTTTTGTGATGTTAGCCTTGTAATGCTCTGTTCATACAGTCAATATCATGTGCTCATTTGTTATTAAATCTTTGTGTGAATAAAGTTTGATTTGTGTACTAAGGAGCAGTTCCCACTACCTTATACATTAGAAGAAATTAGCATATTGATGATATTCAAATACACCTGTTTTCACAATGCACCTATCTATTTTAATGAATGTTAGTTATATCCTGTCTTAAAAAACAAGCAAATCTTCTGCCTTCAAAAAAAAAATAACGTGTTATCCTTACAAATGGAATTTCCCCTAACAAAAATGTCCATGTCTTTTTAATTATTCATAGATATAACAAAGAATACGACCCTTAAAAAAAAAAAAAAATAAATAAAAAATGATAGGTGAATCTCTGACAACAGCGTCAGTACACCTTGAACGTGAGCGTCCATTATTCATCCAGATCGATTAACTGTCAGCTCTCCACGAATAATGATAGAAAGTAAACTCAGAGTAAATTACCCAAAGTTTCACTCCCGGGAATCGGTCATCAAACAGCCGGATAATTTTCGCTTCGTTCTTGTGGGAATCCCAGGCGTTGTGATGGCTCTGCCATAGCTCCCGTGTATCTATGTAGTGGGGCTTAATGAGGTAAAGTTATTTTACGGATGTTTCATTTCATTTTCATTAATTAATTCTGGTTGTGAAGCCAAGGATTCTCAGAAAAGCGAACTAAATCACTATACTCGCCAAGGAAGTGTCAGTTTTAGACGTGGGAGGAAAAACCCCAGAGATTTATTCCAGGGGAAACCCACGCAATCAAGTAGTGACTGATGGACCCACTCCACATAGTGCCCCCGGTGGGATTCGAACCGGGGTCCTAGAGGTGGAAGGCAAGGAAGCCTGAGATGTCAGTGAAGTTTTTTAAAAGACGCAAATTGTAGGTTCAAATTTGATCCAAGTGGTGTATCGGAAAATCAATTCCGTTTGCCAATAACCACAGATAGATAAGGTTTAACATAGTCTCCAGTACAATCTATTTCATAGAGGTTAACAGAAGCTAGTACTCAACCCCGTCCATCAGATTGAAAAAACCTTGTTTTATAAAGTCACGTTGGTAGAAAGTGCAGTATACTGTCCCTCATGCATTTCCAGTAAGCCTATTTTTGTTTAATTCCTACAAGCAGTTTCAAGCAGTGATTCATACTGATCCCCCCTGCACTAGCGCCACACACGGCTACTGTCTGCCATGCTCGCCATTTGGGGATTCAAATTGCACTGTACACATTTTACGATAAACCTCGCAAACACCACGTCGCCTGTAAGACGCGCACTGGGCCCTACACGCCACACATTGGGACATTAGGGAGGGTTTAGCTACACGTATTTACCTGAACGTCAACGTTAGCGTGCGAATAATTTGTTTTGCTGACGTCACGTAAAAAAATACGCTTACGTATCAAACGTATGATTTCACGTTAGTATGTCCGTTCAGTCGACCATACGCGCGCTGGAATGGGCAAAAAGTGAGTACGTAGTTTTGCAACAGCACAAACTTTTCGCGTTCACGTTAACGTTTATCTTCACGTTAACGCTTATCTTCACCTAACGTGCAGCCAAACCTCCCTATTATTGACTCCCAAAATGACGCAACCATGGATTATTGTGATGATGACGTCAGGTGAATAGATCAATGAAAAGCAAAGTAAACTTCTAGAATACAGAATGTACAATTTCAAGTTCAGTCCTTCGTTCATTTTTATAGCACTAAAGTTAAGGCCTAATGTTTTGAGAAACACACTGTGCACAATTAATTGTCGTAACGAATGGTTTTTTCATTTATTTATTTCTTCTCTTTTTTCAGGGTGACCTGTTCACATGCAATGTGGTCTTCCACAGCGTCCTATAATTCCATAAAATACATTTCCTAAAGCATTTCACATTATTTTCTGTTTGATTTTTTTTTCTCGCAGATTTTGATAAAAATTTGAGGCAATTCTTCATATTTTTAGAGAAGTACTTAAATGTTCTATTTGGGTGTCAAGGGAACTTTGTCATGCAGAGAGGCTTCATGGCACACCCTTTCAAATGTTTTAACAACTGAAAAATATTATATGAAATGTTATTCATTGTAAGATGATAAAGGCATACGTTTCAAAACGTCGAGTTGTCAAAACCACCGGTTCTTTTCAGAACCACCGTGGAGAGGATATTACCGCAGCCCTCAAAAAATGGTTTTCTCACCCAAATCTAAAAGCCCACTGAAATGAAACGTATTTCTTCGGGTTAAAATCATTTATTATAAAAAAAATAGTATCCAATTATTGTGCGACATCATTATCAAATTTTATGAAGCGAGCTGATTCGACGTTGACCTGTCATCACCCACGCACACGGACTAATTACAGCGACCAGCCGCGTCTTCTTATTCCCGTGCATCATCTGGATTCTCGTATGTCTTAATTCTTATTTTGTGTCATATCCACATCACCATGGTAAATGGGGTTTCGCTTCGGAAGCAAACGGTTTCTATTCTATGGCTGCTCCCCTCCCCCCCCCCTCCAGCTCTCTACGGTGGCGTCACGCTGTCGAGAAGATAAAGTAGGTAAATTGAAAGAGGGTAGAAAGAGAGAGTCCAGCAAGAGAGACTTTTGAAAAAAAAAGAGAAATTTGAGGCACTTATATACGGATACTTTGTGTTTAAATGTTTTGGACATTACTCTTTAACGACAAACGCAAGTGGTACGCAAATATAATAACCTCGGGAGATTTTCCCCACATCTCTCTCCTCTGCCGTCATGGGAGATAGTTTAAATTTTGATTTGACTACAGTCATAATTGTTGAGGGGAAAAAATGTTCCCAATTGGCGTGAATGGCAGTTGTTATTAATGTGAAATAAAGAAAAGGAAAAGTAATGAAGTGCTTGTTATGGCTGGCTGAAGGTGAAGGGACATTAGTAGACTGTTGAGTTGACAAGGTCTTGAGTTGATCAAACATCAGGGTGTATTTGCAATAACCATGACGGTGTACAAATTTCTGCTCATGAGGTAGATGATTTAGGCATGAGTGATAAAAAAAGGGAAACTTTTAAGAAAGAGAAGTAATAAAAGCTCTCGTTCAAGTCTGTTTTCTCAAATTTGATACATCTCGTCGTATAGAATAAATCAAATCGCTTTTTTTTGAAACACATAATTATTCGCTCAAACTGACGTTATTGTTAAATTGTTCACAATGATGTTATTGTTCTGTTGTTAGTGATATTGTTGACGTCGTCGCCGGCGGTTGTGTTCAATCAAGGTGATTGTAATAGTGTTGATAATTTGTTTGTTGTAGCGGCAGTACGGGAAGGGAAAAATAACAGTGAAGGTCGGGTAGAAGTTGAACTTGTTTTAAAGCTGCCGTACTTTGATTTTGTTTTTTGGGGGCTTGTTTTGTTTTAAGCGCTGCTGTCGGTTTGTTGAGTATTTTATCTTCAGTAGATTTGGCGTCACTCCTTGGTCAGGTCGAGGTATTGTCCCAGTCGTATGAGAGGTATGGGTTTACTTTCAACTTTGGTTGCTGCCTTTGGCGTGTTTCGTGTTCTGGTCGATTTGGTGTCACTTGTGGTTGACGCAGTGTCGCAGTCGTGTAGGGTCGGGTGGGGTTTGATTTGTTTCAGAGTTTCCGCCAACCGAGTATGTGACACTTGTGGATTGTTGGCAGTGTCGCTGTCGTATAGCGAGGTCGCGATCTTCCAGCAGGGCTTGTAATTTTTGTCATTGTTGCTGTTGCACTCTAAAAACCAAAGTGTTAAATCAACACTTAAAGAGTTTTGTCACATAAGTGACAACAATTTGAAAGAGTTACATTTAATTCAATTGAAGTGTTGAATGACACAATTAAAAGTAAAATCTCAGCTTCTAAAACCTTACTTTGACACTGGTGTTGGTTGAATCTATCTTGATAAAAGTGTTGTCACCTTTAAGTGTTGATATAACACTTTCGTTTTTTTTAGAGTGTGGTGATGCAGTTGCCGACAGATCAAAGTTGTTACTGTTTTGTTGCTGCTTTTGTTGGTAGTGGTGGTAATTAGACTGTTGTTACTGGGGCGTTGTTAGCGCTACACTGATGATGCGTAATGTACATGTTTAATATCTTGCAACTGTTGTGTTTACCTAATTAGCTTTACTCAGAAGCTAGCTGCTTCAGCCTGACTTATCAATTAATACCGCACCAATGAAACACTATGCTTTTTCCCTGACAAATAATTGACCGTGTCATCCTCACACATCGCGTGCTCCCTGCTAATGGTCCATGCAGTCGCATACGGACTATCTTATGTTACACTGAATAATAATAATAACCAAATCCGTAAAACATCTTCAGCAACTTGGCTATTCCACCCGGCCTTTGCCCCCATTTCCTATTATCGTTATTCACAATTTAGTCTGAAATTTATGCACTTTGTGTCAGGGCCCGGTCTGCAGGGCAAACGGTTCGACTATCTATCATTTGATGTCCTTATTAAGTTGTGCATTTTGTACCGGTGCATCATTACTAGTGGCCTTTTCGAAATTGCGGCTCTGCTGTATACGGGCTCCGTCCAACACATTGATACCCTATGTGAAAGTACTCGATTAAAAAGATTAAAGAGTCTAAGCGGGGGGTGGGGATGTGGCCCTGGTTTCGAAAACGACGAAAATGCACCTTTGTGTCTTGTTTAATCTTATTTTCAACTTTCATTTTGTCATTTTCAAGGGTATTTTGGTGTCTTTTTTATTTAATTTTTAAAATATTTTATTTGCCAAATCAAATTCACAACTTCGTGAGCAAAAGTATTATGTAACATCAGGCAAAAACCTCCATGTTGCAGTTAGTTTATGTACACAAAGTTGACATAATTTAAGATATACTGCTGTCGTGAACTTTCTTTTCTTTAGTGATTCGTTGTTGTGTCATCTCATTGCAGAAAGCCAATGAGCACACTTTTATCAGAGACGCTTTCAGTAATTTTGGGGGTTCACAATTTCATGAATTTCAACAACCCAACGAAGTGCACGTCAATAAAAGCAGCCAAAAAGGGTGTTAATTAGTTTTCATGAACTTATTTAAGGGGATCAGAAAGTAGCACAAAATATGTCTCTAAGAAATATTCATTTCAGGGTACCTTTAAGTGGTCTTTGAAGCTTTGCATGTTGTGGATTGTTGAAAGTGACTACTATTTATAAACTACTATTTGTAAACTGGTGCAACCATTGTGTAAGGAAGGATTGTCGGCTCTGAAAAGAGCCGTTGTGGTCTCGACGTTTCGAATAGTATACTCTGATTATGCTTCGGGAAAATGTGCCTTGAACGGGCCGTGGAAAAATAAAAAGCAGTCTGTTGCCATTATTACTGCGTGTCATAAAATGAGAGCGATTGTGTTGATAAGTGGTCAGGGAGTCCGACGTGATGTCTTCTCACACGTTCAGCTACTTCTTGAGTTGCACTCTCGCATGACCGCGAATGCATCAAGAATTTAAAGGAATGACTGACGGGGGGTCCGATACGGCGAATAGAAAGTCGATAATTTGCGGAGCGAATTAGGGCGTCCTCGCGGGGGGGGGGGACAAACCGCCTGATGTGGACAAGTTGCCACAGTTGATTTGAAACCTCAAAAAGGACAAAAACGCACGGTCTTTTTTGTTTTTAAGAATCTGAGAAAATGCGGCAAACAACGGCACCGTCGATTTGAGAGAATGATTAGGGAACGAGGTTATAGCATGACAATTTGTCCTATGGCTGTATGTAGTGAGCAACACGTAAGCGAACTCCGCGGGGATTTCTGTACAAAGACTAGCAGCGACCATATCATATTTGTACAGTAACGGGAGCGGCGAGCACATAACTCCGCCGGAGGAAGACGGGCAATATTTATTGTCTTGGACCATTCGGCCCTGGAGGGTCGCGTTTCGTCAGTCAATTACTCGGCGGTCTGTGGGGATTACACGGGATATGTCACGTGGGAGCTTGCTATAATTATCTACAGGGCATGGTCCTCTGCATTACACCGAACAGAAAAAACAGTTGAAAAAACATGATCATTACAATATGCCCTGCAACTGGATATTGGGTTTTTGTTGCATTGCATAAATAGTTGATCTAAAAAACAACCTAAATTCGTTGTAAACACCTGACGCTTTCGTCTGACACGAAATCAGCATACTTTATTATTAAATATATCATCAATGTTGTTGTTTTTTGGGGTGGAGTTGCTTTCCTTTGTGGTACAAGCGTTAAAATCTTCTATTTGTCAATAAATACATCAATTAATCATCCGTGTTGTCGTGTGTTTGAGACCACTGTGAGTGGCGTTATAGTTTGTTAGCGGGGATCGTGTGCTTCGTGTTACCAAATCTTTATAAGAAATGGGTTTTGGGGGCAGTTTATATAGCTTTCATTATAACACACCTTTCCCTGGTTCTTTATCCTGATTGGCTGAAACATGGCCGCGTGGGGTGAACTAATATAGCCTATGTGCATGAAATCTGCACCACACGCACCGCACGCGCTTCATTAGGGGAAAATAGTTCGCAAAGCAGGAAATAGTTTCAAAAACCCAAAAACTATTGACTGATAAAGAGCGCCCTCAAAAGAACGACGGCGTCTGCCGATCGAGAAGAATCTCCGGCCAAAAACCGCGATTTACTCTTCTAACCGACATTTTTGACTGAGGTGTGTTATAAAACACATATGGACTGGCATTATTCGGGAAATAGTGCACGTCTATGCACCTGAGGCCGAAGGCTGAGGGAAATAGGACCCTCTCCTGGTCACTCACAGGCCCTCGGGTTGCATAGACGTGCACTATTTCCCTCATTGCCAGTCCATATGTGTATACTATGCAATAAGGTTAAAAAGATAAAAGCAAATGTGGCTATTGCGTCGAGAAAGTTAGCCAAAAATTCACAGCATATATCTATCAATGTCGATGAATAATTCAAATATACTGGGAAATTATCATGAATTTGTATAAGAAATAAGTATCGAGGAATTTACTCAAAACAACAACAACTGCAGCGTCTTTTACCAGGCTACCGCTATCTTTGTATTGTTTCTTGTTTGCAATGACAATCAAGAATGCTGATTCTAATCATACAGGAAAAGCACCAGACTATTTAACCATCCAACTTCATAATGAGACTCATGTGGCTCGTTTCGTGACGACGGCTTCGGCTTAGGCTCCGTCAGTTATTTTGAAAACGGACACTCGGTCGGTACGGAAATTCAAACAGGCGGACGATCCCGAAGCCGGCGCCCATGCCCATAAGCCATATTTTCGAACCCATGCCTTCGGTTTTCGGCTCCCTCGTAGGCTCTTTTCAGTTATTTTTGAAACTGCGCGCTTTCGGTAAGGAGGCTTTAAGATTGTGGACAGAGCCGTGGACCGAAGCCCGCGGTTTCGTAAGAGGAAACACAAAATGGACAGACCCTGATTGTCAATTTGGTGACTTCGGACAGCAATTTTTTTTTATAAAGTTGTGCTTAAAGTCAGACAGAATAGACGACGTGTATCAAACGCCTAGCCCAGAAATAACAAAACCCTACAGCCGTTTGCATTTACGACGCACGAGCTGCAACATTAACATTTATCCGTGTCCATGGTTAGATTAAGAGGGGTACAAATTGCCGTGCAACGAAATCGATTTTCCACCCCAACCATATAGCAGGGTTTCACAGGCGGTAAACTTTCAATAATTCAAACCGCACCTGCTAAATCGCGCCGGACAAAAAGGGGAAAAAATGATTTTAATAATACATTCGAAACACTAGCCGAATCGCCCTGGGCGAGCACCGACCAACAACACCCAATAGAAACGAACATATTACAAATTTCATTTCGGAGTTACCGATTTTTTTTCCCTCCAAAAAATAAAATTGTTTCATTAGTGTCTCTGGCAAAGAAAAACAAATTGTACTGTGGCTAAGGTATATGATACACTAATCGTGGTAGAGAAAATTACCAGCTCGTAGTAACAGTGGCGAGTTCCAGTGTGGAGGTTTAACCGATGTTGGCTTACTGTTAGCCAGGCGAAGCTGTGTCAATTTCGCGTGCTTGGATCCACACGAATTTTCCCGCCACAATATCGGCTAAAGTGGAGATAGTTTCCACAGGAGAGCATTCAGACCGAGTATTACAATCTCGCATCGATGTTGATATTAAAACATATACAGGATGGTAACTGAAGGGCTTTAGTTTGCCTAAAATTAAGTAGGAATGCAGAGACAGTGAACCAAATGATTTGCGTGTAATTATTTCGGAAGTAATTAATTTACTGGTATTTGGGCAGTTAATTTTTAATTGATTCTGGGAGCCAGACCTACGGATGAGGGTCGGGGGTCGACTTGTCGATATACTAATACCAAGAAAGAATTTAGATTAGTTAACTCGTCCCAGTTGTTTTTGTATTTTGTAGCATACAGGCATTAGACCGATCCATTAAGCCCCACCCCCGTACGTGTTGACCAATCACAGCCTTGGGTACGCCACCGAGAGTCCGACACGATAAAATCCTATCCGAAAATGTAAACATGCGTGCGCTTACTTATAGCGCGCGCGTTCATGTAGAGCAGTGTGTGGCATTGAAGAAACGCACATTGTGCTGCCCACGTGTACAGTGGCGATGGAGCCAATGCTGTGATTTGTCAATATTGGTGGGGCTTATTGGCACACAAGAAAAAAGAATAAAGGTACCAACCAAAATACCACCTCAATTATTTACCTATTTACGAACTTTCTTTCTTTTTTTTAAGCAGAATTTATAGGATTGAAGTGAAATACGCATCCGAGAGTCACAATCCAAATTAAAACAAAAATAAAGCGTTTATTTTCAAGCTGACACTTGGGATGACTGAAAAACTATGTGATGTAGGTTTATAGTTCAAGTCTTTTTTAGGGAGGTTGTTGGGAGGGTGGGGTGGTTGCTGGATGGGCTCGCTGCATGCACTAGCAATAATTAATTGCGTGAATGATTTGATATCTCTAAACACCTTCCGCTTTGTTATTCGCTAGTAATTCAAGATTATGAATGATTTTCGCGCACAGATGCCGGCCGCATCTCGAAACTGGGAGCATAATAAAAAGTTAAATCCTCCCGAGTTTCGTGCCTGATTCCCCAGAGGTTAGTATTATTGTATTTTCCATAATGGATACAGAGTTGCACGCTGCCGGAGTGCAAATTAGCGCTCTTTCTTTATGCGTTGGTATAATACTATACATAGTATCTGTGGGTATTCAATTTATAGCAGTGAATCCCATGTACAATCTTGCATTACAATAGGCCTAATAATATCAGCTAGGTTATATCTGAGATAAGACTGCGAGTGCATAATGCTAGCAGCTTCGGTTATGTAGAAAGTGAACCCGTAAAAGTATAGATTTAACACCAAATTCAATACAGCTATCGGCGGGTTATTATCTTATGAATATTTCATGTTTGTTGCCCGCAGTGAACTCAAGAGGTTTGTATTAGGTCAACTCTTTTACCTTAAAGGGGGTGTGTGCATCATCGGTAAGATTTGAAGAAGAAAAAAATGTTCACAAATTTACACAGTCATGGTATAAAGATGGTCATGGTGGAAAACTTGCCTTGAAATTTGATTGAAATGCTGTAGTTTGTTTTAAGAAATTTGTAAAACAATTAGTTTTGATCTCACGATTCCAACTCCCGATGTTTGAAAACAGTGAAAGCATGATTTTTTTTTCTTATCACGAATTTCTCGTGACTACGATGACCGATTGAGTTTCAATTTTCACAGGTTCGTTATTTTATTAAGTTTGGCCACATAAAGTGTAGATACCGGTCTTTGACAACAACCAGTGCTGGCCACGTGCTTTAAAGTGACGGTGTAGCATAGGCCTTTAGTTCTGGGAAGAGAACATGCACTCTAATAATCAATACATTATAGGAAACTAACCTGTGTGAAAACAATCACAAAGGCGGTAAAATTTCCGTAAAAAATTGAAAAATACACATTGTAGGGAATCTAATGATATGATTTTTGTTGCTAACCCGTATATACATTCTTAGATAACGTTAGTCCTTGATCATCTACTTTTAAATGCACGTAAAACTAAACAGTTCAACAAATGAATCAGAAAGTTCTTAAGAGAACAGCCAATGCAGCTATTGTATTTGTTGCATTGTTGTTCAAATATGGGATATAACAGACCCTTCCCATGAAATATGTAAATTGCACATTGCGCGCGCGCACTAACACTACTGGGCCCAATTTCATACAGCTGCTTAAGCACAGGTAACTAAGCACAACAGAATTATGCTTTTATTATATAAATATTTTAATCACTAGTCTGGTTCCCTGACTCAAGATTCCCGGACGCCTCTTGTTAAAAATCTTGGATCGACAGAGAATAGTCGGAGATTTTGGGGTCTGGAAACCAGACTATTTAACCACTATCTCTCTATGTAAACAGTTTAAGTCTCGCGTGCCTGCAACGTTTTGGGGAACCCCGTACATTGCTTTTTAAAACGTGTAATGATAACAAAATCGCGCTCTTCAACGTTTGAAAATGCGCGAGACTTCAACATCCATACACGCCTGCTATCAAAGATTGATAGCGAGCGAGGCACGCGCCGTATTCGCAACACGTACGCGATATAGCGGCGGAGGGGCACCCGTAGTTGTTCAGTGACGGATAGTGGAGACGTCTGGACGGCATGTTCAAATCTCTCTGTAAATATTTGAGAGGGGTACCTCCTCGGTGTATGTCAATCAAGGTACTGCCTTGTATTCCAAGCGAAAATGTGACTCCACTCCCCGAGATCACGATGGGTCGAAGATTCTGGGGGTAATTTTGCTAAAGGGGAAGGGGGGTAATTTTGTTTAAAAGGGGAACATTATTTTGTTTTATTTGTATGCTGTAGTGATGTTTGTCGGTACATTTGGTGTGTTTACGCAATGCGCACATAGACAAAACTTATACAAGTGAAGACATATTTCTGTGAAGGTGACGACGGAATACATTCTGAAGATACGTAGACTTTTTCAAGGCTTCAATGTACGGTAAATTCAAAGGAATCAAATAATCCGGCTTCGGCTCAGTGGTTATTCTTTCTTGGCCTTTTTTGCCTTTTTACCCCAGACTGTGGAACCCCGGTTCGAATCCCGCCTCGGACCGCAGCCTTGCACGGGATTGGATTTTCAGTCCCTACCTGACTGCGTGTTTTTGTTTCCCCGCATATACGTAGCCTAGTCCTCAAAACTAAGCATCGTCTACTGTTCACCCTTCGTGCTTGCGCTGTTTGATGTGTTAATAAATAAATTAATAAAGTCAATAAGATCGGGTTTTTCCAATGGAATTCATTCTAACACGTACAAGGACAGTCAATAAACCAAGTATTTCATTATTACAGCTGCGGTTTCATCTTGGGGGTATATTTGGTTTAAAACACAAAATACAGACAGGCCTACATCCCATAATAGTTTGTGCTGCCACGTAATCTTTTATGACCATACGTCACAGAACACGCCAGGGTTATATCGAAGTAGCTAACGGTGTTTTACAAGTATCAGGTGTCGTTGCATTTATGAGGTCTGTGCATTCAGCGCACTAAAATGAAGCCCGAGACGTGTGATTTACAACCCGGGGCCATAATCCCGGGCTACATGAACGGCCAGGTTTGGGCCCCCGTGTAAGCCCGGGGTTCATGTTAGTTTAATAAGTACATGGTGTGAGCTACCCGCGTTGTATATTTACGGTGCCGCACAGTTAACAGGTTGTGTTCATTGTATAGCTTTATTTTGTGGACATAATATTCTCGAAGTATATAGTTATACATGTTGTATTGGATTCATATCAACACAGATATATCAAATCACACCACAGCATTATACGGCGCTCACTGTTCGAGCTAGACAACACGTGTCCGTAGCTGCCTGAACAGGCTCTTATGCAAACGAAGAAGGAAGAAGACAAAAGCACACAAGCTGAAGATGCCTGGAGATGATGAAATAAGATGCACGGTATTATGTCAGGCAGTGTCTCGGATTGCGCCGTAGCTCACTCGCGGTCGCTCACTGATTCAATCATATTGAAACTTAACCCTATTCACTCTTCATCGGAGTCAATGTGCTTTGGGCAACTAGTTGTATTTCATTGTTATTTCAAAGCCAGAAATGACAACACAGCTCAGTCTATTATTAATTTCTTGGCGAGGGCATAGTCTAGAGACTAATAGGAGCGTCGGATATTCACAAAGTCAAACCTGCACAGCCTAGTTTGTGTTTTTTTTCTTCAGAATGTTTCTCAACCCTATGTTGTATCAACCTCTTACTCTCAGCAAAACAAAAACTACAATAATATTAACATCAACAGCAGCAGCAGCAACAGCAACAACAACATCAGTAACAGCAGCAGCAACATCAACAACAGCAGCAGCAGCAGCAGCAGCAACAACAAGAACAACAACAAGAACAACAAGAACAACAAGAAAACAACAACAAGAACAACAACTACAAGAACAAGAACAACAAGAACAAGAACGAGAACAAGAAAAAGAACAAGAACAAGAACAAGAACAAGAACAAGAACAAGAACAAGAACAAGAACAAGAACAAGAACAAGAACAAGAACAAGAACAAGAACAAGAACAAGAACAAGAACAAGAACAACAGCAACAGCAACAGCAACAACAACAAAAACTACAACAACAACAATGTGGCTTTGAAGACGGTAAAAACAAAAAACAGCACTATTTCAGAAAGCCCTAGACAGAGTGAAACATTAAAATCCAAAGCAAAGCACAATGATTGGGTAAAAACAATGTCCTTGACATGATCGCTGCGCATAACAATATTTATCTTGATTACCTACAGATTGATTGATGTTTTATATATTGAAAGTTGACAACACTTCGTTAAAGTCCGTAATGACACCTAAAGTTATAATAGCCTGCTTATAACGATGCGCGGTGCCAACCTCTTGTTATTCAATTAACACACACCACACAACTAACGTGTGAACATTTCATTTATTGTTCACATAATGTGGTCAAATCTTCAAATCTTCGAGAAATAATTGCGGATTTAAACGGTTTCAATTCTAACGCCATGTTCATCCCTGTCAGGGATCGAATGCACGTTCGGTACCCGCTCATGTCGAACTGACAAACCATAAATTGAGAGCCGAGTGTTGGCTGGAAATTTTCTCCCAGCATAGCAGATTTCCAGACGGGCAATTTTTTTTAGGACAATTGGCACTGGTATGAAGTTTATTTAAAAAAAGAAAAGGAACATCCCCCCAACGATTCAGATTGAAAAATCATTCATTGTGTTTCACAATTCAAATCACTTTATTCACATATAAAGGAAACGTGCAAGTGTCCAGACCCATGCACCGGATGATGGGAGGCACGCAAGACTGAAAATGCAAAAAAAAACAAAAGACAAAAAAAAGACAAAAAAAAAAGACAAACGTTAAAACGGCTCTTAAAAAAACACAAAACAATAAAAATGTAACAACCATGTTATTAGTGTTTTCAATCATGACGATCAGACCTTTAAAAATGGTCCGTAGCAATTTGTTAATTTCATATTCAGCCACATAGAAATTCCTCAATGACAAAGAGGCATTTTATAGGCCGTTCAAGTGCTGTGAATTGCTACCGTGTAATCAACATCGCTTGACAGACTGTTTGAAGGACCTGCTTGCCCAGAAGGAGACCTAGAGAAAGAGAGTTGATTATTGCGGTGGAGGGGGGGGGGGGGGGGGGGGCAGAAATTGTCCCTGCTAATGGCTTGATAAACACAGCACATGACAGAACTGTCTTATTAGTCTAATGTCGTGACGTGCGGTCCTGCGCTACAAGCAGTTTTGACGATCATCGTTTCGAGTAAAAAAAAACAAAAACTTCCCCGTGATTTCCCTCATTTTGAAAAAAACAACAACATCGGGGTAAATGTTATAAATTACACAATACTGTGCAGTCGATCGATGACTGAGTTATACCGTGAAGAGGAATGAAAAAAAAGATTAGGCTGTAAGAATAACTTGTCTGTATGGATGTCCAGATTACAGCACAAGGATTATTCAGAAACCCAGGTTTTATATTATAGTCGGTGTAACGCGTGTCACTGTGACGTTACCCATCTTCAGGTTTTTTTTCGTTTGCTACTAAAATTTAACGGGGCATCAATACTTTTATGTAGTGATTTATTCAGAAAAAAAAAATTGTTTTTACTTCTTACTTCAACCAAGTGGCCCATGGCAATGGCAACCACTGGTTTCAGCATATTGACATAAAACCAGTAAAAATATACAATGAAAGATCACAACCAAGCACGAAATAGTCGACAACATCAGTTACTGCATTTGAAACAGGGACACTCAGTAGAACCAACATGTTTACAGAGACAAAGAAGGCCGTACATCATGAGACAGTCTCAAATAATTGTATTTGATAAACATCCAAAAACTTAAGTGTGGCACTTAGCCTAAATGTAGTCTGTGCCTCCACGTAGCTCAGGCCTAGATATCATAACCCTGTACATAAGCCCGGGTTACATTTAGGGACAAGGTTTTGGGCTATATTTAGGTTCAAGCAGCTACATTCAGGCCGTTTTCGAAACCACCGCAGTTGGGCTTGGGCTCCGTCGGCCTGTTTTTGAAGCCCCATAAGGAAAACACGCGTTTTCTGAATGACTGACGGAGCCTAAGCCCAAGCCCAAACGCAAGCCGGGGTTTCGAAAACGGCCTAAGGTTCAGACTACTTCTATGTAAACATTTTGGGCTACATTCAGGTCTTGGGCTACTTTTTGTTAGGGTGACGTACATACGTTTATGCCTGTGGGGTTGTTTACAAACCTACAAATCGAGAGAGATTTGATTCGATGCAATTATAGTTCTAATTATAGACTCCCTGGTTCCCATCGGAGCCGGAACTATTATTCCATGGGGAAGACTCGGCTTTTATTCATATGTTATGCATCCATTTCTTTGTCTGTCCGTATAAATATTTAAGTCACTCCCATCTCTCGCTGCTCGCGTTTGAACATCCTCCTCCTATAATCCATGGATCACAGGGAGATTGTTGATAAGCCGTCACATGCACTTTTTCATGTCCGTGGAAACGCTTAGGCTTTTTCCCCCTTTTCTTTATTACGTCCTGGGGGGCGGGGAGAGCAAGTGTTTTTGTAAGCCCGGAAAATGCTGTCTTCACGACTCAGATCAGGGTACATTTTTAATGTTAAAAAAAATTCCCCGTAGAAGCAACTGGAGCGTATATTGCTACATCAATAATTCATTGTTTTTTTTTCCTCTCGGTTTTTTTTTTCAGAGGTGTGGAAGATTCTCCGCAGCATTCGTACAGACTCTGTTTTTTATATTAAAAATGGCTTGTTGTTTGTGTAAATGGAAACATGGCCTTCAAATCTCAAAAAAAAATTGCTGTTTGGAATTGCTCCATGATCCTACAGTGTGTTTAATAGTGAGTAGTGAATACAAAAACAAACAGTTGCCTTTAGAAATAAAACCAGCGGAACCACACTATATAGAAACACACGGTCCGTCATTTTTTTCATAACGGTAAGCTATCAGATTCAAACTAACTATTTCATTTCTCGTAAATCTATACCAATCGCTAACCTTGTCTGGGGGTTATTTACTGCACAATATCTCCTAACAACACAAAGACCCCCAAATAAACCCCTGAAGACGAGGGGGTAATATTGGAGGGGTCGAAAGGGGGAGGGTCTGGAGGAGACAAGAAAGTCACAAACGCAGATATCCTAGTATGATCTTAGCCTTTATAGATAAGAAAATAAGCACCATGGAGGTGGAGTTATACGAAGGTCAGAGAATACTTTGTCCTTTGCTGGATTTCTGGGCGATGGATCTTTCGATAAGATGAGGCCGAACCGCGCTGTTGCCAACTCTACAGTCAACACCTCATTCCGAACACGTCTTTTCTACCCCCATCAAAATCCGCCGGCTTTATAGTTCTTGATTTTGATCGATTGGTTGTGATCCCGCCGAGCTGATGAAACACCGCACACATGGCTCGGTATCCTAATTTTTCACCAGTGTCAATAATTTGTTAGTGGTATAGTCCACACAACAGGTGTTAGAGTCCATTCTGATCTCGCAGGCTCTTTGCATGTTGTATGAAGAAAACAAAAGTATAGGTAATTTTGTTACAATCCCTTGCGGATTTAAACCTTTTTGGAATGAAGGCCACAATCTTATGTATAAAAGAATGTTTAAATTTAAAAGAGAATTCTTTTGATCTGCTCGCTGCTGGATTTTAATCAACCACACAGCATACTGCGGGCCCGCTTTAAAAAGGACTCTAGATTGTCGTCACCGGAAAACTCTTTGCGGTCGAGTGTTTATAGTAAACCACTCGAGAGCGTGGGTGGGTAGTAGGTTCGAATCAACCCCGAGTCCCACCAGAGTCATAAACATCGGGTACTCATCGGGTTCGAGGATCGGTGAAAAGGCATTTAACCGGATTAACTTACTATAACTCATGTAAAGTTGTCTTCTTGTTGATTTTACAATGTTCATTTCAACTCCTACGGAGAATATTAACGACTGGTTTCGGAGACTTAAAGGCAACCGTATAAAATGCAAAGACGACTGGTGCGCGATTCGTCATCTCTGCTCGGCATCACCACTCCTCAAGATAATACGATGTCAAAATCAATCGATGAGGGGCAATCTGCGTGACTTTTACCAAGGGCGTAAAATTAAGGCTCGCTGCCGTAAAACATGGACGCGGAGAAAAAAACACTCCTAATTTGATAGTCCTTTTAGTCAATTTGTGGCAGTCAGTTTCTGGAGAGCCTTCTTGTGTTCAGGGCCCATGAATTCATGGCCTTGCTCACCAGGGAATTCTGTGCTTGACACGGCGGCTTAAGCGCAGAATTCTGCGGTAAGCAGAACCATGACGTTAGACCCAGAAGCTTGTTAACAGATCTATACACGAATTTATATTTCAAGCTACTCGTTAATAAAACATGTTTAATTTCGCTCAGCAAATAAAAGAACAAACCCTTCTTCTGCCTATGAGCTTTATAAAAATTAACCCATGATTTTATAAAAAGTCACCCGGTTTTTCGAATCTCTATGCCAATGTTTAAATCGCAGGATCTCAAAATAACATATCAAAAATATCGACGGGGAAAATATCAGATAAGAATTATTTAAAAACCGGTAATCGAAAACAATATATCATAACAATACTACTAATGCAAGAACAACAATTACTATTTGAAAATTAGGTCAAAGTTTATCTTCAAATTTTACAGCACAAGCCTCAAAATCATGATGTCTTGTTTTCCAGATGCAATTTGTGCCGCATAAGCGGGATGTCCGCATTGCATCACGTGACCGCATTTGTCCAATCATCACACGGTGTTATGTTCGCATGCGATATCATGTTGACTGAAACCTCGATTTACTAGAAATACAGCATGTGGTATTTGGGAAAAAAATAGAGTTTCATCTCCTTAGAGACTGGAACATCTTTGAAAATTTTACATTAAAAAAGACAATGATCGAATGAATAGTTTAAAGGTACGATAAATGGAAGACCTGCATGGGGGCCCAAATTCACAGAGTTGCGTCAGCACAAAAAGTAGCTAAGCACAAAACAATGTTGGCTACAAGAATTAGGTTACCAGCTAAAATACCTTTTTACATGTACAGTTTGTGACTGGTTTCCTGCTAAACTGCACTAAGCAGAAAGTTGTTAAGCAATAACGTCTGCTTATAGCAGCTATGTGAAATTGTTCCCGGGGCTATAAAGAATAATCAAAAAGCGCTCTGAAAACGATCGCATTATAATGTTAATTTTGGAGACCGCTCTCGTACTTCGTACATCAGTCTGGCTTCAGTCTCCCAATGTGTTGCGTCACCACCGGGTTAAAGGTTAACTCGATGCACCGAAAAGTCACGGAGTGAAACGCGACGAGACATCGCCTTTAAACACTAGCCTAAAAAAATGAATCTTCATTGAAATTATAATTTGAGCATTCCATCGTCCAAATTGAACATTGATTTTGTAGTTCATTTATTATTCCCTCATCGAATAGGGCCAAGTTTCATAAATTAGTTAAGATTTACGAAAAACGAATTTACCAAAGTGCCCTTTTAACCTTCCATATGTGTCAATACTCGAAACAGCTTTATATTGTATATAGGGACTGTTACTACACCATGTAGGCGTGGATTTCCGTAAAAATATCTAATATAAAAGAGTTTCTTCCAAAGGTTTTCAAATTTCATCGCCAAATCTAAAAAAAATAACAACTAAAATGTCACACGATATTGAAAAATAAATAAACGCGTAGGCCTACCCCCGTTAAACTCACACGAGTTAAGTTTAAACGGTCGTTAACATTGGACGTAAACTCTAAAATAAAACTTACATTCGGCAAAGAGAATCACAATTGGAGAATGTCAAAATTGGACGAAAAGAGAAAGAGTAGGGGAAGAAAGTAACGGTCGATTTCATTTGAAATCTTGAATTGCCAACTTACCTTCTACCGGTGCCGAATAAGTGACAGCTACAACGAGCAGTGCCAAAACCAACAGCATCTGTTCCCACTTTGCCATTGTTAAAAAACCCAAGTTCTCCCAAGTTCCAAACTCCGAATAAAAAGCTCCCGAAATAGTCCAGTGGGGGTGACACGCCCCTTAATGTAGCCCCTCTGTCGGTGAACAAGATTCGATTAAGAAAATGAAGGCACTGTGAAGTTAAGAGTGAGATTTGCCTTCGTTTATATCACCGAATGAAAGTGGACGGGCCGTATTGGTGTGCTCTCCAGCGGTATACGGGATGAAATGGTATGTGATGTATAGTATGCAAGACGAACGTGGTCAGCCCCCGCATGTAGAAAACTAAGCCCCCAGTAAATACAGCGCTTTTCCGGGCAAGTCTCTCCCACGATTGGATGTGCTCCTATCCGTCTCTACGAGCAATGAATACACGGCACCGACGAAAACGCCACGTACGTCAATGGTTATCGAGCCACGTCACTGCCAAGCTCGTCAGCGGCGAACACTTGCGTCACCGAAAAACATCTTACAGCGCTATATTGCTCCGCATGCCCCCCGTATAATATGCAGCCAAACTCTCCAACACATTTTGCCCGTACATTAAGCCCCTCGTTCTCTCCTCGCACACGCGTGTTTCCCGCCAGAAAACCGAATTAATGAATCTATACAACGCATCGCCCTGGGCTATCTTGGCGTCTGATTGGCTAATAAAAGAGTGCACCTTCAGATTTCTTTCTAAACGTTTGTTACCAGCGAATTGATTAAAGAGAGAAGTTCAAGTGCACAATCTGCAATGCCGAAAACAGCAAGGGATTGATATACTAAAAATAGTTCGGCTAAGGGGGGGGGGTAGTAGAGTGCCTGAAAACCATAATTAAGGATACATATTGAGCCATTAAATGTGTGTTGACATGAGGTCCGTATATAGCATATCCACAAACGATGAGAGCAGCCATCTTGTTTTACTTCAATTCAACTTTAATGTAATGAAACCGACATTGGAAAGGAAATAATCTGGCCCCCTATTCCTAAGGGAAATAAGAATCGATACGCACTTAGGCACTCAGGGACCAAGACATAGAATACGGACCCGTTGTAAAGGTGGGGCATCGTGTTCATGGTATGAAATATAATTGAACATAAGTATATATGCATATCAATCCATGAATTCAGTTCGCCCCCAACAAAGCAAACATTCTTCGACGGAGGAAATGGTAATCTTGAGCGGTGAAAATAAGATAAATGACTAATTTATGCATTATGCTAAAGCGACGTCAGACTACACAGTCCGATGTTCACGCGCACGTTGAGCACGCTGAACTCGCCAATGTCAGTGCAGCTATAGAAGAAGAATGATGTATTTCTTTATACATCAATAATTTATCATCAGCTGATCAGCTATGTATATAGTCTCACTGGTATTTGCGTTTGTGATGGTTTTAGGATTTACAAGAAATAAACCACGAAATGAATTATGAATGACGGAAGAGAAATGAGGTCGTTGTCTTAAGCTATGAATATATTTAGAGTAGTCTAGCATGCCTGATAAACACAGCTCATCGAAGTGTGTTCTGAGATTTTTACTTTGTACTTTTTCCACACACACACAAAAGCACACACAATTAAATATTCGATCGAAATTGTGTTATTTTCGCGAGTTTGTTTTATAATTAGGCTTAGTAGTAATCTCGTTATAAAGGTGGGCAGCGACGTGAATGGTGTGAAATATAGTTGAACATAATTATCTGCATATCAATCCACACCTTTGTCACGGTGTCGCCATCTTGCATTTGTTTCATTCAATTCAACATAACCAAAGCGAGGCCTGAGTGAAAACAAAAATAGCATGTTTAAAGAGAGAAGAGTGAAATAATACATGTAGCCGTAGGAGGGCTAGTCATAAGATTAGACCGTAGTTTGACCACGAAACCCAGTTACATGGTGTTGTTTTGTACTAATTGTCAACTATTGTTCTGGTGGTTAAGTCATCGGGGTGTGGGTTCGAATCCCGTCCATGACCAAGATGCTTGACTATAATTGCTTCTCTTCACCCAGGTGTATAAATGGGTACCTGCGAGGGTAGAGGTTGATACAGCTCGTGGCTGTATACTCCCCAGGAAGCTGAGAAAGATTATAGGAATGAGATTGGCCCAATGACCAGGGCACTAATGTGAAGCGCATTGAGACGTTATTGTGAAAAGCGCTATTATTATAAGAACTAGTTATTAGTACTATTATTATTGTTGCCACTGATAATACAAAGAATCAGACAGCCGTTCTTTAAAGCCCACGGAGGTATTTCTTCGCCCGCTATGACGAAATTGTAAAAACTAGAAACAGAAGTAAAAGCCTCTGAAATACAATCCTACACACTTCAAAATGCATTAACTTCAAACACGTTCTTTCCTCAGGAAATCGTATGACAAAAATGGGGGAAAGGGAAAATAATACGCATGAAAAAAAAAAAACACATTGATGACAATGATTGAGAATTTACTGATAACTTTTGACAATAGACAGAGATTTTGTTTCATCTCCAATTTATCAATTATCAAACAAAAAGTCATACGAAGATAATAAGAACATGGGTATTAATTGATGACCAGCGAGACGTGACAGTTCACATTATTATTAATATTTTTGTGATATGCCAGTTCACACTTTAAAAAGTATTGTTTTTATAAACGAGGTACAGACACTTTGCCAATAGCATACCTTACCTTTTAAGATACTCAAGGTGGACCTAAGTGGACAAGCCACGGCAGCGGTCCGTTAAGGAAATGATAATCGATTTGTCAAACCGTGTTTGTATAACCGAAGAATTCGCGATAATACTGACCCCGCACGCTTTAAACAACTCAGGATTGACACAAAAAGGCATGCGTCAAATAGATGTGATCTGTTGCCATGGGAACGGCAATTCCAGTGTGCTGGTCTAATCAAGGAAAGTCTAAATGATATTTTTACGTTAAGAACCAGAGTGGTTTACCCGTGTAGAGACATAGAAACAACTCGCTGAGGTTAAAGGGGAATTATGCCTACATCTGCATTGTTTTGGGCGAAGAATACATTTCTTTTCATTCCTTTCTACTTATCAATAAACACACTGTCAACCACAGCCTGTAAACAAAAACATGTTATCAGTATAACTGGTCACAATTTAGTTAGAAAGCAACGAATGACTTGTTGTTGTTGTTGTTGTTGTTGTTGCTGTTGCTGTTACAGTTGCTGCTGCTGTTGTTAATGTTGCTGCTGTTGTTGTTGGTGATGCTACTGTTGTTGCTGTTGCTGCTGCTACTGTTGTTGTTGTTGTTGTTGTTAATGTTGCTGCTGCTACTGTTGTTGTTGCTGCTGTTGTTGTTGTTTCGTTTTGTTTGTTGTTTTTGAGGGGGTGTACACGTTCGTGTCAAGTTCGCTTTAATTGTTGGTGAGAACGACGATGATTTATGGGGACTTCAAAACGCTATTTTTCTCGAGGGTATTTCAGACGGAAACTGGTAGCTGGTAATTAACCTTATACCTAATTTCTTTTGAACTACTGTAAGTGTCTTTGTTGTTACCGGCTTCTTATCACATTGCTGATGATGACATCTCTATTCTGTTTGAGATTAAATATTACCGGAACCATAGTCATTTCATTTATAACTGAAGCTGAGATACATTTTTAGTAGTTGCTTGCAATTTTTTTTAATGAATGAATGTTGAATAATAATCTGAATGTGTATTAATCCAGCAAAATGACGTTTGGACCTTGTGTGTAAGAACTAACGATATAAAATAATTGTTGTCTGTGTTTGGAAACCAGTGTTTGGTATTGTTAATGATAAAACAAGTAAGAAACTTTGCATAGTGGGAATACAATGTAATGGAGTTTCCGGAGACAAAGTTCATGAGTAGAATTTCAAACTTTGTATGGTGAAGATAAATCTAGTAAGGTTTGCAGCATGTACATGAGTAGGATTTGAAACTTTACATGGTGGAGATACCGTATACAATCTTGTAAGGTTTGCGGTGACACCATGTACATGCGTAGGATTTGAAACTTTGCATGGTGAAGATACAATCTAGTAAGGTTTGCAGTAACACCATGTACATGAGTAGGATTTGAAACTTTGCATGGTGGAGATACAATCTAGTAAGGTTTGCAGTAACACCATGTACATGAGTAGGATTTGAAACTTTGCATGGTGGAGATACAATCTAGTAAGGTTTGATGTAACACCATGTACATGAGTAGGATTTGAAACTTTGCTTGGTGGAGATACAATCTATAGTAAGGTTTGCAGTAACACCATGTACATGAGTAGGATTTGAAACTTTGCATGGTGGAGATACAATCTAGTAAGGTTTGCAGTAACACCATGTACATGAGTAGGATTTGAAACTGCATGGTGGAGATATATCTAGTAAGGTTTGCAGTAACACCATGTACATGAGTAGGAATTGAAACTTTGCATGGTGGAGATACAATCTAGTAAGGTTTGCAGTAACACCATGTACATGAGTAGGATTTGAAACTTTGCATGGTGGAGATACAATCTAGTAAGGTTAGCAGTAACACCATGTACATGAGTAGGATTTGAAACTTTGCATGGTGGGAATACAATCTAATGAGGTTTGCGGAGACACCATAGGTCCTTCATATATATCTCTCTATGAGTTCCGGTGGTTCTGAAAAGAGCTGGTAGTATTTAATGGCGAAACCGCCGGTTCTTTTTTAAAGATTTACTTACATGGTGTCTCCACAAAACTCGCTAGATAATAAAAAAAGTACGAAACCTCACACGTGTTAGTTTGAAGATTTAGCCACGGAAAACCAAGCAGAGTGACAAAGTTATAAATTCGAAGACACTTGGTGGTCTACGGCGAAAGCATTCAATCAAAAATGTCACTTTCTTGAGTTAAAGGGAGATACATCATTGATTCATAGAGGAGCAACGTTTTCAAATCCAATCATTTTTTGTTTGCTTTTTTATTTTTTTAAACCTATCCACTACTAACTTGTCCATACGGTAAAAGGGTGTGATCAACATCGGTAAGGTTGAAAAAAAAAACCTAAATGTTCACGGATTTACACACAACTTACATGGTATAAAGTTTGTCAGGGTGGAAAACTTCCCTTGAAATATTTGTGGATGAAATGCTTTAGTTTTTGAGAAATGAGTAATGAATAGTTTGAAACCTCGCAAGTCTAAAACCAGTGGTGTGAAAACGGTGAAAACATACACTCTAAAAACTTCCGGGTCAGAATTAAACCTGGATTCCGGGATTTTTAACTCAGATTCTGCGTCAGTTTGACCCATTGCTGGGTCACTTTGACACGGATTCCGGGTCATACTGACCCAGAAATGCGTCAGGCCCCAAGGGACCCGGGATCCGGGTCAAATCTGGCCAAGGGAATTTTTTTTTTTTCAGAGTGATACAAGGTTTCTTTAATTCCTTATTTTTCTCTCGACTCCGATGACGGATTGAGCTCAAATTTTCACAGGTTTGTTATTTCATGTAAGCACGTTGGGTCACATAAAGTGCGGACACTGGTCTTTAAAAGTCACCAATGTCGTCCATGTGCTTTTTAAAAAAAATGAAATCTGCTTGGGAAACCATAGTTCCTTAAAAGGAAGAAAAAGAAGGTAATTCTCTCATCGATGTGTTCGTTTTTGTTCTACACGTCGGGCGTTGAATTCATTGGTCGTGATGTAGCTTTCACTTTGACAAAATGCTCTGTTCCAAACGTCAAACGTCAACACGGACGAATTGAATTAAGAACTACTGGCTCGCCTCGAATTGAGCAAAATCGTCGTAGAAACTCTCTTTTACTCAGAAATGGGTCAAGAGAAATTGCCTGGAGACCCCGGGCAACATATACTCTCAGCACCTATCGAATGGTGGATAAAAAAAGCAAGGGGAAAAAAGGACAAACAACTCAGAAAATGTACTTCGACCCCGACGGCAACAACCTTTTCCCCTACTTTTCAAGATCTATCTCTTCGTCTGTATTTTATAGATTTCGATCACACGGGCCTAAATAAGAGGCGGCGCTGCGACTGACTGCACGGCCGGCCTTCGGGCCGTCTCAACGGACTCATCAAATATTCATTTTACTCTGACTTGACATTTCTCAGATTCCTAAAAAAAAAAATAATAATAATAATAATAATAAAAAGTACATGGTGGATTCTTTCTATTATTCAAAGTATTTTTTCCCATTAAGCTTAAAAAAGTATCGGCAAGATTTTCTTAAATGAGATTTTTGTCTCTTCTTTGCGCCGTCTTTTATTCGAGTATTAAGATGTGCGTAAAACAACAACAAATCATTCATGTTTGTTCCTTATACATATTGAACCCCCTTTTCAAAGTAGAACATATTTTCGTTTTGAATTTTGTTAGTTTGTAGTTTCATAGAATGTGAAGAAACAGAGTCAATTTCTCTGCAGCAATTTGGTTTTAAGATTTAACGAGAAAGCTCAAAGTGTTAATAACCAGTATGGCGTAACTGAGGAGGGGGAGGAGGGGGAGGGGCACGGGGGCACATGCCCCCAATTGATGTACGTGCCCCCTCCTGGGTGCCCCCCCCCCCCATTTAAAATCTGGACTTTTGAGACTAAAGAACACCAGAATAAATCATTACATTTTGTAAGCTTTTTTATGTAGTAATTTCAATGTCTTTTTTTGTAAACTATTTTTTTTTAATTTACAGGCAGACTGTGTATTTTTTTTTTTTTTACTTCCAAGCCAGATTATCTTATACAAAATAGAAAACGGCTAAACAAGAGCGCTAAAAAGGGGCTTGCATTAAAAAAATGAGCATTTTCTAATTGGTAAGAAGTGCCCACAGAAAAAAAAATGTTACCCTAGTTTAACTGCTGCTCAGTGGTACAGATAGTGAAGTGCTACTTTCAAATCTTCGTGAATACGACTATCTGTAAGAATGCCTACAGTGTCATACTTTGAGATTGAAACATACGATCACGGTTTAATTCGAAAGAAAACAGATAAGCTACCATGACGTCATGGTTCGTGCTGACGTCAGAGACAGCAACAACACATCATTATGTTCATCATACTATTTTCTAACATCGGGTTAGGTTTGGACTTGCTGGATGAAAACTAATTGTTTTACTCCTTTCTCAAAAACTATAGCATTTCAAGCAGACGTATTTCAAGGGAATTCCTCCACCATGACTTTCTTTATACCATTTCAGTTATGTGTAAATCTGTGAACATATATATTTTGAAACTTACCGATGTTGTGCACACTCTGAGTTAATACGGAAAAGTGTGTTTTTTTTTTAGTGAATTAATTCACATGCTTTGTGTTTTTCATAAACACACCATTCCACAACCGTCTCATGAAAATTTTGATAAATATGGGGGTCACGTTTTAGTCAGATATCATGCGTGTTAATTTATACACGTGCTTATTTCGATGTTCCGCAATCGAAATAGCAACGGGTGTGTGGGGTCCTGTATCTAGCATATGAACTTTAAAAACAGTGACCTTGCAGATTGGAAATAATCAGAATTAGCTTTTTACATACTTACAAATCATGTACCGGTACTTTGCCTTTAAAGCACGAGCTCAACATTGGTAAAATGTCAGCTCATTTCGTTGTTTCTTTTGCTAGAAAACGGTAAAAACGCATTCAGCATTTTTGTACGTATTCTTAGGCAGAAGTTTTGTCTCACATGATACGAAAGTTAAGTGTTGATCTTATTTCAATTTATTATTCAAAAACGATAACACTTCCGGCAGAAATATTTCAAGGACAGTTTTTTGTACCATTATTATCATTACACTATGTAAGGTATAATGTAAATCTGTGAACATCTATGTTTTTCTTTCTTACCAATGTTGAGCTGGGGCTTTAACGAAAAATACTTATATTCCGCGATACGACAAATAATCACAAGAATACAGACGCAACCTCGATTCTTGAATCCTGACGTGTGGACACAACCTCGTACTTATCTTCCTTGTCCTTTTCTCGGGAACAGCTTCGAAACTATAACGAGCTGTGTGTCCTTCAGTACCGGTCAAGCGGCGGGCGGTAAACATCCCACGATGCCGACTCTTGAATTTCTACCCTATGATTATATTTTGTTTCTAATATTAACAAGTTATCCGATAGACCGGGTTGGCGTTGTGGAAAATCGTAAAAAAAAATTCCACATTTTATCAAATCTTGTAAGCCATAGGGCCTATTGAGATACGGAGAATACAGTATTATGAAACTTAGGTTTGGTTAAATCTGTACGTATACACCCAAACCAAACAGTGCACCCCTACCGTATAGTGTCCACCATATCTCAAAAAGGCTAACTGTAAAAAACTGACCAATGAAAAACATTACAGGAACATAGATCACCAGCTGCCACTCTAAAATACTCCCGGGTCAGAGTTGAACCGGATTCCGAGTCACAGGGGGCCGGATCATTTCTGGGTCAGTCTGTCCCGGAGTCTGTGTCAAACTGACCCGAAACTGTGTCAAAACGGACGCAGAATCCCTTTTGGAAACAGTTTCCGGGTCAGCCAGACCTAAAAATGGGTCAGCCTGACCTAAAAATGGGTCAGCCTGACCTAAAAATGGGTCAGCCGGACCTCAAAATGGGTTAGCCTGACCTAAACATGGGTCAGCCTGACCGGGTCAAGTCCGACCCTGGTGTTTTTGGACACTTCTACCCTCACATTATAGGAGAGCCAGTGTCAATTTTCGTCTTGTGAACACCCATACACGGAAAGAAGAAGAAGAAAAAAAACAAAAACAAAAAAACAGCGGGGGACCCAGAAAACATGCGTCAAAGTCACATGTGAAAATCTTAGTGTGGAAACGGCAGGCCTGTCATTTCTTATGACCGACATGTTAAGACATTGTGGAGGCTGATCGCCAATTGCTCCGGTCTCCGCCTATCAATGCCGGTGATGATTTAATGATTCCATTCCCTACTTAAAATTGATTCTTGATTTGATTATCAATATTTATTTTCATAAGCGTTTTGGTCCAAATCGTCGGCCAATTCAACTTGGCTCCATATAGAAACGCATCTCAGTTCGGGCTCCTTCTGAACAGATGCAAATGTTTTACCAGGCACTTCGTGTACGACGTCAGACTCTTCCAAGTTACCCATTTACGGATTCAACATTCGTAAACGAAGTTCATGCTTAAAAAAAGACCCAAATTCATTATGAACTGATAGTTGTCATGGAAAAATCAAAGTGTATTACAAAAGCAAATTATTTCCACAAACGTCTTACTTAAAACGTCACTAGCTGTTCAGTTAAACGCGGTTAGTATAATGTTCTTAACTGGGTCCCGTTTACAATTTACAATGACGTCACTGGACAAAGTGCCTCGCTTGTCCTAGCTCAAGCCCTTCACAAACAGGTGTCAGAAGCAATCTTCATAAAGAGGTTATTGCTCTAAGTTCAAATTACAGAATCGATCCCTCCCACGGACAACGGAGCAATGGCATTTTTTTTTTACCCGCGTATAAAACAGCGCGTGCAAATCGGATGTTTTTACTGTAGCAGAGAGGGATGATGAATTCGACCGCCATGGCGAGCATCGGCGCTTCCTGTGCGCAAGTTTGAAGACGCTTCGAGTTACCCACTCGGCACACCGAAGGTATGTCCCGTCAGTCACTGCCCCCCCCCCCCCCCCCACCCACCCCGGCTGGGAGACAAGACAGAAAGTGCAGGAAGCGAGATCGCGGACGTCACACAAATACTTATGCAATGCACTGGCACGTGCGCGGCTTGGATATTCAAACAAGATTGACGGTTAGGAGTGCCTCAGCTCGCAGCATCGCAGTCGAGAACTGTACGAATCGACAGGCAACGGTCCAATTACACTTTATAAAAACACGAGCAAGGTTCTTCACTTTCAACAGTCATTCTCGCTCCGAGTCCATCCAAATGTTTCCTGTTAAAACAAATAAAAACGGGGAATCTGTCACAGGGTTAAAAAAAAAAATAGTTTATTACACCCGTACAGCAGTCTAAAAAACTGTTTGGAGGGAAGTGTGTTCTTTAGGAACTCTTTCAACCTGGCCGGAGGAACTTCCCCTGTTTGCATATTACAAAGCTAACAGCCGTTGTTCTGCAATATCAGTCTATTTGGCAAAAGGAGCATTTCCCAATGCCTTCTGATTCTAATTTTAGACTGCAGGGTACGCCTGGCCAGCTATTTTTTTTGTGAGCAACGTGAAAAGGTCTTTGACACTATAGCAAGAATTGAATCAGAAACTCAACTCCGGCGAGAACGGAGGAATATTCTATACCATTAAAACAAATTGTGTCTGTATGACCGTGTTGTTTGCCGGGGTGATCGTCAGCCTGTTTTGGTCGGCTTGAACAGTGGGAAGATGTAACCCCCGCACCTCACTGGATCAAACGATAATGATCGATGGCATGGGTACATCGAGGCGTTATCTTACACAGGGGAAGCCGGGGGGATCGCACTGGCAATCTCATGTATGATTTCACACTCACTTAAAGCATTGCGTCAAATTATACTCAAGACGGGCGCATTAACAGGTAGAACCCCATCGACGGACGACTCGCAGATTTAATAAAAAACCCATGTCACCTGGACTTAATCATCTTAAACGACCTGCCCATCCACGGAGTGAACATCCCCGCAGCCGGACGGAAAGCACTCCCCGTCTCTCTCCCGGACAGCCAACTGCCCCTCTAACCTTGCCCCCCGCCCCGTACCTCGCTTGTTTAAGACGGCATGTTGACGCATTCGTCAAACTCCGACTGACGTAGCCAGATGTCCGTCGCCATGACAACTATTAAATGGATACGAACACTTGTGATTACGTAGAAACACTTGTCTTTAAGATGGAAAGTTTTTTCTGTCTTCTTTTTTCTTTGAGTAAATGACCAGGAGGAATTGTAACTGGTTTTTGTGTTCCGTTCCCCGTCAAGTGGCGAATGGGGACAGATATTTATCGAATGAAGTTTGTCTGATTAGTTTAAATAATAACCCCCACCTCCTCCTCTTTCCCCTGGGGGCAAGAGGAGCGGGCGGACGGAAACAGACACGAGATGTGTCTGGGAAGGGCTTACTGCGGGAATGTCCGACGGAGGGCGAGACATGTTTGTCTAAAAAGAAAAGAGAAAAAAAAAGAAGAATGCCAGCTTCGGCTCGGATTAAGAAGTTAATTTCCATGAAAACCCTGGGGATAAGTGTTGTCCAAGGCAAGATCCTTCCAACAGATTCACAATGTCTTTTTTTTTTTTTTTTTTTTTTTGGGGGGGGGGGTTAATTTTATTTACAAAGATGTGGATCTCTGATAAAAAAAAAAAAATAAAAAAAAAATAGCAATGTCTGCAAGACCAAAATTATGTTACTATAACCGACGTGTGCAGTGCTAAGATTAAACTAATGCAAAATGTACCATTTATGTTTAACAGCAAATGTAAGCATTTGTTTATACATACGTGTAGTTCTATACGGCTCTTTAATGTTCATAAATATCTCTGAAAACATCACAAAGAAGTGACTGTGAAATGGATCGTATTTGTCGTGCATAACAAGTCAGACAACAACAACAGGTACTTTATACATGACCTAGATGAGGTACTTTTCTAATTAACTCAACCAAAATAGCCAGGAAGACGTTGATTTAAAAAAAAAAATAATAATTGTATTTTGTAAGCATTTTGTTATTTCAATTTACTTATTCACTTCTATTACTGTCCTTATTTCTTTGTTCTTATTAATTTCTCCTATTTTTAAGGGGGTGGGGTGATCTGATTTACATCCATTGAATGGTTTAGGTTTTTTTCTTTAGCAAGAGATCAAACTGTCATTGTAAGGGCTTGACACCACTGACCTTTCACACTAAATGTTTAGTCAATGCCTTTACCTACTTAGGACAAAAAACACTTATTCTCATTGCTTTTTTGTAGGCGGGAAAAGGCTGCTTTGGTGGGAAATCGAACCAATCGACCTTTGGCATTCTAGAGAAGTTGTCCTAACCAGAAGACCGTAGAATTCTTGCACGGGCCGCCGATCGTTAGTGGTCAAACAGTTGAAACCTGCGCCATTCACAGCTCCAAGTCAATAAACCTTTCCATTGTTGATAAACAAACTTCGCTGGTTGGCATGGACGGCCAAATGTAGCAAAACATTCAAGTCTTGTTAACAGACGTTGTGACCAAACTCAACATTTTTGCAACTTTGTATTTAAAGAAAATACATCCCATTATTGGTTGGTGTGTTTCCAACAAATTTTGAACAATTTTTGTATATTTATGTAACATTTCTGCAAACTGTGATTATCTGTTTTTGCTTTGCATTCAGGGCTCCCCGTAGTTTTTCCATCTTGGTTGGCAAAAACTCGGGCTGTGACGTTGCAAAAGAAAGGTCTATACAGGTCTTCCCTTTGACCTCAGTGAGGGCGCTGTTTGAGCTTGTGACGTCATTTGCGAGGAGTCTATTGAATTTGCCGTTTGATGACAAGCAGTATTTATGCTTACAGCTTGTGCGTTATAATATCACACTGCAGTGAACGATTTCCCTTGTAATGGCGTAGCAAGATACTACACAAAAGGTATCAGTTGCTAATCAAAAATCACTATTTGCTACTCAACGTAAGCATTCAGTGTTCCCGTCTAGGGGCTTTTGCAACGCAAAGTCGCTGAATGAAATAGTTTACTGCACTGTTAACTTCAGGCATTTTTGCAAACTCCGGCTTGGGCTTCGGCTCCGGTTTGAGGTCTTTTATCAATTTTGCAGCAGTGTGCATTTTGAACGGGTGGTTGAACATCAGACGGAGCCTGGAGCCGCTGCCGGACCCCAAGCCGAGGTTTCGAGAAAAAAAAAACCTTAACAATATGAGTGCCTGTTTGTAAAAAGCTATTAAGGTTAAACTTACACAAACGAAATACAGAATGAATTATCATCACGAAACAAATTAGTTCCAGTCTGAAATCTCACTGATTATAAATGTCATATCATTAGTGATCCTCCCAGAGAAATGAAATATTTCCATCCGAAATACTGTCCGAGTCAAACCAAATATCATTTGAAGATCCCATTAATCGCCACTGCTTATTTCGATTGCAGCTATCAAAATTGAAAGCTGATATGAACGGTACAACAATCCATGTCAACGCATGAAACGTTTCCGCATTGTTTTAGCTTTAAAGCCCGGGCTCAATCTTGGTAAAATGTCTGCAAATGCTTCCAGTCTTTGCACAAATCAAGATATTTGTAATAAAACCAACCTGTGAAAATGTCAGCTCATTTCGCTGTTTCATTTGCGAAAAACCGGTGAAAATGCACTCAGTATTTTTTTGTACGAATTCTTGTTTTTGTGTCACTGAGACGGAAACTAATTTTGGATCTTACTTCATTTATTACATAAAACACTTCAGGCAGAAATATTTCGAGGACAGTTTTTTACCATCATTATCTTTGTACCATGTAAGGCGTATGTAAATCTGTTAACATTTATGTTTTTCTTTCTTACCAATGTTGAGCTGGGGCTTTAAACACTAGACCCCATGGTGTGTTTATTGAAAATGAGAGGATTGGAATAAATTTACTCTTGACAAATAAATATTATGTATCATCCCTGTAAGAAATAACTCTTTAAAAAAATGCACTCTTCTGAGGAAATTAAAAGAAAATTAACATGTGTCCTCTCTTTAACGAACTACTTCATACAGATATTGCTATTCTACCTCCTGGCAAAAGCATCAACCTCACAGGAACGAGACGGTATTTTCTCTGGAGTGCACCACGTAGTAACAGAACGTTTCCCCACTTGTCAGATCACCGATGCTCATGTCTGCAAGACATCATAATGAAGACATCATTAGAATTTTAAATGAGTCATATACATTTCATCGTAATTTTTTTGTTTTAACCCGTTCAAATGAGTTCTTTTTTGACTCCTCGTTCATGTTGGGTTGTCAATTATAGTTTGGGGGGTTGGATGGAGATGTACTGCGTGTGAATTCTATTGTATGATATAATGTGGCGAACTCATCTGGAAGAGATGTTGTTAAAAATATGATTTTTAGTTAATCAATTAAAACCCTCCTATATTGTGTGACCCATTTAATATCATCTACTGTGGTTTTGAATGATAAACTATATGCAAGCCTGCAATATATCATATGGTGATTGCATCTACAACAGTATACGGTAAACCCTCCTACTGTCTGACCATTCAATATCATCTACTGTGGTTTTGAATGATAGATAAATAATGCCAGACTGCAAAATGATGTTATATGGTGATTGCATCTACAACAGTATACAGTTAACCCTCCTACTGTCTGACCATTCAATATCATCTACTGTGGTTTTGAATGATAGATAAACAATGCCAGACTACATTATGATGTTATATGGTGATTGCATCTACACAGTACTGTCTGACCATTCAATATCATCCACTGTGTTTTTGATTGATAAACTATGCCAGCCTGCAATATGATATCGTGTGGTGATTGAAAACAGTGTACAGTCAACCCTCCTACTGTCTGACCATTTAATATCATCCATTGTTTTTTTGAATGACAGATAAACTATGTCAGCCTGCAATATGATATCATGTGGTAAATGCATCTAAAACAGTACACAGTCAACCCTCCTACTGTCTGACCATTCAATACCATCCACTGTGGTTTTAAATGATAAACTACTCTAGCCTGCAATATTATATCATGTAGTACATGTATCTACATAGCACACAGTCATCCCTCCTACTGTCTGACCATTTAGTATCATCCATTGTGTTTTTGAATGACGGATAAACAATGCCAAACAACAGCGTAGCTTCACAGTCCTCCCTCCTACTGTCTGACCACTCATTATCATCCATTGTGCCTTTGAATGACGGATAAACAAGGCCAAACTACAGCATGACTTCAGTCATCCCACCTACTGTCAGACCATGGAGGAAAAAAAAAAATTACCTCCATGGTCAGACCATTCAATATCATCCACTGTGTTTTGAATGGTAGATAAACAATGCCAGCCTGTAATGATATCAAGTGGTGATGGCATCTACACAGTACACACATTGTATACAGTTCAGTGCACAGTTGTTTCACCGTATACACAATACATGCAGTTGAACGGATTCAAATGGTTGGCCAACTCAATTTGCTGTTACATTAGGTTTTGCCCTTTACACCAACATCTTGGGCAAAACCAACCAATATTGCACTTGATCTCTGATGCAGTTATTACAACCATTAAATTGTATGTAAATGTTCACATAGTGTAAATAATCTAAATTTTATACTGCCTTTTCCCTCTATTTGCTCAATACGGTGGTATACATCAAAATAATATAATTATAATGGGCACTTGTATAGCGTCGGTATCCGCCAATTTCAACGGTTATGGCACATGAATATTATTACCCTGTCACGGGGCCATTTATTTGATTCTTTCAAAATCATCTCAGCTCCCTGGGGAGTATACAGCCTGTGCTGCCAAATATGCAGCACACCAAGCTAAATCAACCACAAGAACCATCTCTGCCCTCAAACCCATTTACCCCCAGGGTGAAGAGAAGCAATTATAGCTAAGTGTCTTGCTCAAGGACACAAGCGCCATGACTGGGAATCGAACCCACATCCTAATGGCTTGTGGCCATCAGAACTTGAGTCCAGTGCACCAAACCCGCGTTCGAACATGACAGTTTCAAAATAATAGCCAGACACCAAAAGTAGAAACGGGGTGTCTTTGAGGAAGAGGCACCCAGACACCTCTCCCCGCCTACTAACACCATGAACGGGTAAAGGCTTCCTTTTCCCAAAAAAGGAGAGTGCTCTGGCAGGAATGAAGTTTTCCCATTACCTAGTTCTTTAACGTCTCACACTAACAGAAATTAATTATCCCTTTAAACTACCGGCTTCTGTGTACTAATTGGAAGAGCCGGGCAATTAGCTTGCAAATGGTGCACAGTGAAGTAAATGTATGATGTAGGTGGGGTCGTAAAACCCTCTCGACATGTGACATCCACAAATTTGCTGCAAACCATAATGCATTTTTGCTCTGACAACTATTATTTTTCTTTTTTCAAGGAGATGTTACTTAACGGGCTATTTACTTTATAATAATAATCGGCATTTATTTGATGCTTTTAAACTTTATATAAACGTGTCTTTATATCCGTACCTTTGAGCAGTACTGTATTTGTTTTGATTTTAATTACAATTGAATATTTTTTCAACGCAAAACCCATGTTCAGTGTAGCAAATTATGAGAAAAAATGGCGAAGACAGAAAAAAAAGGAAAAAGCCTCCGAGCTCAACGATCATTTCAAAAGTTGAAAAGCAAAATAACAAACTCAAAACCACAAACGACACTGCCCTTGCAACGTTGCATAATTTATTTTCATTCTTCGGTGAAAAAAAGAAAAAGGAAAAGACAAAAATAGCCATTCAGCGATGAGATATGATTTCATGACAAAAGGGAAACGGTTGGCAAGTAGCAAATATTATCTCAGCGTTTGCGAGTCCCTCTGTTTGTACTTCTGTGATATAATTTGATCAGGGCAAGGAGTGGACGTCTCTGTGTTTTGCGAGGGTGCAACATAATTCAATTTCGGCTGGAGCCATGACTGAATAGAAAAACTGCAAATGGCATCGCGCGGCTCTTTCCTCCAGTAGTGCTAAGAACCCAGGGCTTTGTGCAGAGCAGTTGATTTTTTTTTCTTCTTCTTTTCATCGGCCGGTGATGAAATTCATTAGCAGTTCCTGTGCAGCACATTGACTTTAATCAAATTAAAGCGTCAGGTATCCTGGGTAAATCATTCTTGGTTGATGAAGAAGGTGGTGGCGAAGAGGGGAGGGGGTGGGGGTGGAAGTAGGGGGGGGGGGAGAACGAATACATCCACCATCAGCGATACTCATACTAAGGGCTAACACCACTGGTATATCTTGCTTCAGTGGAGACAAGGTCACCAGCTGAAAAGCGTTTGTGATTCAAACTGGCGTGACTGGTGCCCCTCGATATTTTCACAATTTGGCAGAATAACTTGGGTGTCGTTTTCTGTTTTGCACTTACTGTCAACGGTGTCCTGGTATGAAGTGGTGATGCATCAATGATGAAACCACACAATGTTTGAAAAATAATAACCACCACAAATGATGAAACCACAAATAAGAGATTCCCATAAAAGTTTAATGGGAGGGGGGGGGGGGAAACGACTGAATTGTTTGCATTGATAACTTTGCATTTGAGTGGAAAAAATCACGAAAGATGAGGAGTGGAAAGTAGAATTTCTTTTCGTTTTTTGGACAACACGCTTGAGTGCATTAGCACACAAGGCGATTACATAATCACGGCCACCAAATAAGAGACCTGTTCTGCTGGAGGTCACTCTGGGTCGCTGTTAACTTGGCAGTAAGGTTGACCTCCGAACTGACCAAGAGCTCACACAGAATGCGATTTCCGTTCCATCTCATTTCATTTATTTAATTCTGGTTGTGAAGCCAAGGATTCTCAGAAAAGCGAACTTAATCACTCTACTAGCCAGGAACCCCATGCAGAGAAAACAAGGAAGGAAGTTTCAGTTTTAGATGTGAGAGGAAGAACCCAAGAGATCTATTCCAGGGCAAACCCATGCAATCCGGTAGGGACTGAAAATCTCTATCCATAAAGTGGCCCCGGTGGGATTTGAACCGGGGTCCTAGAGGAGGAAGGCGAGGAAAGATACCACAACGCCAACCCGACCACTATTTAGTCGTTTTGCTGTGCAGTCATTGTTTCCAAATCTTGAGGTAAGAAATAGAATAGAAATGAACTTTCTATTAGAAGTATGGGGGAAGAAAGGAACAATTACCTGGATTGAGACCAACGATATGAGGTAACGGTTGCTTGACGCTCAGCTGATAGGATGAGCGGGTTCCTGCGTTGCCTTTCACATTCAGTCTCCACACAGAAGGCTGGTAACTAGACACGGAACAAAAAGAATTTGCATCTCATCAACACTGCATTAATGTCTGGTCGTGGACAATCGACAGATCATTCATCTAATTTCCATATTCTGAAATATGTTTCCAATAAAAAAAAAATTGGACCGTGAACAGTCTCTAATAATTAAATAATGCAGTTTGATGTCAATTTCCAGCGACTTGCATCCACACTTTAAAAAAAAAACGATCAAGCGTGGCGAAATTTCAACACGTACGCAACATCGATTGTTGGGCATTCCGAGGGGGACCTCCTGAGTCCTGTGATTAACGATGCATGGCTCATCATTTGTGTCCTTGAACGCTCTAAGAACCAACTGATTACGATGCGGGGGGGAAGGAAGGGGGAGGGAAGGGGGGCCTAATGGTCGGTACTGATGATACAGTAATGAGCCTACTAACCTTGTGTAGAGTCGCTGTAGTATGGTGGCCTCCACAGGCTGGCTGAACGTGTGGCAGTCGTCCTCGGGATGTGTCTGGTAATAATTTAAGGCAGACCTGGAGCAGGTAGAGGGTCAAATCATAGACGTAGAAATAGTTAAGCAAAGACTAAGCTATCCTGAGTCATTTTATGGCAGCTCTAAACACCTACATGTTTGGACTCTGATAAGATTGGTATGCCTTGCCTCATTCTAAGAGTACATGTAGTAGATGGCTTGGGGCCTAACCCCATAGTGTCTTTGGTTAGAGACCCTCCCATATCCTTCAAAATACTCCACTCTACCGTAACTCAACACCCAAATGTATGGACTCCAATAAGATTGGTATGCCTTGCCTCATTCTAAGAGTACATGTAGCAGATGGCTTGGGGCCTAACCCCATAGTGTCTTTGGTTAGAGACCCTCCCATATCCTTCAAAATACTCCACTCTACGGTAACTCAACACCCAAATGTATGGACTCTGATAAGATTGGCATGCCTTGCCTCATTCTAAGAGTGCATGTAGTAGATGGCTTTGGGCCTAACTCCATAGTGTCTTTGACTAGAGACCCTCCCATCTCCTCCAAAATACTCCACTCTACCATAACTCAACACCCAAATGTATGGACTCTGATAAGATTGGTATGCCTTGCCTCATTCTAAGAGTAAATTTAGTAGATGGCTTGGGGCCCTAACCCCCTAGGTGTCTTTAGAACCTCCCATACCCTTTGCACTCCGTGATAACACTACATCAAAATGCCAGGTATCATGTGGGTTGATTTGGAATATATTATTACTAAATCCATCAAAATTAAGCAAAACCATTTGATGGATTTTGGAAGAATTGGGGGCAGATGAAATGTTAAGTGGCCTTTTTAAGGACCTAATAGGCGCCCTAATGGGCGACCTTGTTCAAAAAATAAAAATTAAATTATAGACATCTACAATAAAGGCTCATCAGGAAACCGGTCGAATTTTCAGTGTACCAATTGGAAACTCGTTATCTATCCGCAAGCAGTTATCTGATTTTGTCATTTTAGTGTCTGTGAAGAATACACCTGTACACGAGGAACGTCTCTTCCTCTCGACAGGTGGCAATGATAATTAAAATAACATGTTTTTATTCACTGTCATTGTCAATGGCAAGGTTACTTTGTGAAGTGGGCAGCTTCATCATGATCGATGTTGCAGGCATGTAAAAGCACCTTTGGTAACCAACCACACTGACTCTATGACCACGGAGCACAGCCAGAGATCAAAAGTGTTTGTTTTTTCCCGGAGAGGGAGGACAACCAGAAGGGAATCGAGAAAAACCCCTCGTGGCACAGTAGAGAACCATCGCACAACTGTATTCACACAATGGCCCTAGCCGGGAATCGAACCAGGACCACAGCGGTGAGAGGCGAGCGCTTTACGCACAAGCCACCCACACCAGTGACAAACTTCCAGAGAAATATCCCCCCCGGCAAAATCAAGGAAACACGATTTTTGGAGACCGCCTCCAATCGCCGTTGCTTATTTTAATTGCTGCAATTGAATTTACATCCGACATGAACAAGCTCAAAATCTCTTAACAAAAAAAACCCAGAAAACGTGCTTTCGTTATTTTCACACAAGCATAATTTTAATAAAAGGTTCACAGATAAATTGTACTCTGTCTTTATTGACAACTAGAGTATTGACAACTAAATGATTGAGCATTCCTTAAAAAAAAAAAAAAAGTATTTTTCCTATAACTGCTATTAATAGCCCGCAAGGACGGCAAAAACAGCTACAGCTGAAGACTACTCATCATCCCCCGCTGTACACTTCACCCCAGAGCGCTATATGTCTAGCTTACCTGACAAGTGACCTGCGATGCTCTGGGGGCAGCTTTAACGAGGTGACAGAAACGACAGCTACCTCCAGGACATTATGGAGAGCTCTGAGACGTGACACCTGCTCGACCATGTCACAGGACTCGGACGTCTTGACGTACCATTGAAGCTGGTTTAAGGTCGTCAGCTCACTCGCTAAAAATAACATAAATTTGTAGAACTCCTGACTTGACGAGTTTGGAGATTTTAATATGATGCCTCAGTAAATCTACCTCTTATATTATAATTGATATTATTATTAAGTTAGTGTTATTATATTATGGCATTGATACTCGAATTTCAACATTAATAACCCTCCTACTGTCTGACCATTGAATATCAACCACATGGATTTGAATGATTAACTATGCCAGCCTGCAATCTGATACAATGTGGTGAATGCGTCTACGCAGTACACAGTCAACCCTCCTATTGTCTGACCATTCAATATCATTCACTGTGGTTCGGAGTGATAGAGATACTATGCCAGCCTGCAATATGATATGTGGTGAATATGCATCTGCACAGTACACACACATGTACACAGTTCAGTCTGTGAACTGTTGTGCCACCACACACAACCCAAGCAGGTTTCAAACGGCTAGTCAGCTCGCTGGAAAATGTGACCGAGAGTAGGAGGGTTAACCTTAACAGAGTGACCACCGCTACGTACAGGACTTGAAATGGCCTCTATCAGTGTGTGAGCTCAGCTCAGTGCTCTAGAAACATCTTTTTTTTTTTTTTTTTTTTTTTTATGGAAGTCACCAGACACACAAGGCCAGTAAGCCACTCGAGGTGTGGGCTACAAATCAACTGGTTTTACCAGGGGCCGTTGCCACCTACTCCTGGGGCTGAAACAGGGTAACCCCCTTTACAGTCCGTAAGGATGTAGGCTTAGGTATCATCTATCAGAAGCCTGGCTGGTAGAGCAGAAGGCTCTACCTCCCCAACTTTTACGGAGCAATTATGGTTAAGTGTCTTGCTCAAGGACACAAGTGTCATGACCGGGACTCGAACCCACACACCGATGACTCAGCCACCAGAGCTTGAATCCGACGCACTAACCACTCGGCCATGACACGCCACGTGCTCTAGAGGGCAGAATTCCCATCACAGATGCCTTTAGGTTTCTTTTTTTCTTCTACAGGGGTTCAAAAACACTGGGTATACAATGGCTTATTGTTCATCAGTATTAATGATTGCCATAATTCTTCAGTAAGCAATATAAACCAACAGTTACTATTTATTCTTATTATCTTTTCCCTGTTTTGAAAATCAACAGCACTTTGTCCCATCACCCTTAGGTCAGATGGAAACTTTGAGACTACGAGAAGATATGATCAGTGCTAGGCGTGGCTGGCAAACCCAGATGGGGGAAAACCTATGTGATCATGTTGCAAATGAAAACCCAATCCATACTGTAGGGCACCAAAGTCGGATTTGAACCGAGATCACTTTGAGGTAAAAGGCAGGAATACCATCCTGTTCCCTGAGGCCTGCCCCCCCTATTGACAAAGCATGGTGTTTAGTGTACCATTATATTGTCATGTCAATGTAAGAATGTCGTATCTCCTAAAACAGCATTTACGTTACACAGGAGTTTGAAAGTCTTACAACATGGATCTTGTTTAAAATAACCCGGATGTAAACACAAACCAATAGGCGCCGAGACACAACGTTTATGCACGGAGCATTTTACTGCGAGATACTACATTGTCGTACTGGCGCAATGATTACAAAACTTACAAGTGATCAAGTTAAACTCTCTACAATCTTAAAGGCAGATGCATTTGGAGCCAGGGAGAACAAATCCATTATGTCCAGAAAAAATACAGACTCTGGGGAATCTTTGAAAAAGACTGCTAGGGTCGAAACATGTTGCATTTACATCATAGGTCATTTTGGCTGTTTATAAACAGTTTACAACAGCTATTTCATTTCCGCTTTTAGAATTCAAACTTACCGATGAAGAAGTTTGTGTAATCTCGTCTGAGTTTGTCCAGACCGATCTCAACTAGCATGGTGAGATTGGCCACACCCTCTACGTTGATCGTATTCATCTCCTCCTGGTATGATGCACGGATCATCTTGGCCAAGGTGCTCTGGTTGTCCCCATGTACCTGCAAATTGAGAACAAGTCAGAACTGCGAGGTGTTGCTCAAGAATAATTAGAGGTTTACTTGTAGAGTGTCGTGGTCGAGCAGTCTAGTAGAATCGGACTCAAGTTCTGATGGTTTGACTCATCAGAGTGTGAGTTTGAATCCCAGTCAAGGCACTTTTACACCTTGGGCAAGACATTTTTAACTTTAATTGCTTCTCATCACCCGGGAGTAAATGGGTACCTGCAAAGGTAAAGATTGTTGATGGGAATGGTAGCTGGTGCTGCATACTCCCAAGGAGTTGCGATGGTTTCAGGAATGATAAATAGTGTAGAGTGCTCTTTGATGCCTGGTTTAAAAGTGGCTCATAAATATCTTTGTTACTATTACTAGTCAGGAATCAACCCGGATCAATGAAGTGGACTTAGTTTATGATGATAATAAATAATAATAACTTTTTAATAAGTTTTTATAAAGCGCTTTTTCTATGGGTGTCTCAAAGCACTTATTATTATTTAATTTTTTAAGACAGGTTTTTGAAGTTTTTGAATTATGAGACCCATTTATGTAGCACCTTATAAGGGTTTGCAAGGTGCTGCGGCGCATTCAGCAGCCACTGCCAGAAACACCAGGGCAAACCCCTTCTCTTAGCAATAAGTGTAACTGGGTTCTATCATGTGCTTTGCACAACACACGGCTTTACGTCCCATCCGAAGGACGAAGCAATAATGGCTAACTGTCTTGCTTAACGACACAAGTGTCGAGACCGGGACTCAAACCCACACTCTGTTGATCAGAAACAGCAGAGCTTGAGGCCAGTGCGCTTGACCTTTCGGCCACGACATGCCACTGGATGTGAGCTACACTCACCATCAGGTTTGCATCGGCCAACAACTTAATTTATTTTGAATTGATTTGGGGGTGAACAAAGATAAATTGACTGGAGCGGGATTTGAACCTGCGACAACCGGCTTATACTTTGAATTGATCAGAAGTTAAGTCTTTTTGTAAGAGCTCTTACAATTGGCTGAAGGTCTCCCTTTCTCAGTTCACTAAAAACCAACGAGAAGGCTCTGATGACGTCATCGTAACAGGTCGCCATCGACCAGAGGGTCGTCCACAGGCATTCTGAGAAATAAAGATCTTGTCGCTCGGGGATGACGTAGCAGCGAAGGAGGGAGTCTAGATCCGTGTCACCGTCATGGACTGGTGTCTCCGGCTGAGTTTGACGAGAAAGAGACAAATCCATTAATGTGAGGGATTCAACATTGAGAGTTCTTTGGTGGCAAAAGAAGTCATTGTCCCCAAACGTAATTCAACTTTAATTCGCAAATGGGTTATTGTAAAAAGTACGACGCTTTGCATGGTGTAGTGCTGATAGCCGTTTGAGGCACACTTTAGCCCTGTTGACACTATCAAACCAATTCCCAGTGAAAAAAAAAACAAAAAAACAGGAAATTCCTGAGGAAACTATAACCCCACCGCCACCTCATGGTTGTCTTGATTAACCCTACTCCCTATCTGTTTCGTGGGAAATGGCTGTTACCTGGGGAGTTTGCCAGGGTTAGCAATTTAAGTGTGAAAAGGTCAAACAAGTTTTCCTGGGGATTTCCTGGGTAATTCATCTGGTGTAAGAGGGTACTACAGCTCTCACTGAGCATGGTGTTAGCCAGAGGGATGTCTAGGTGTAGTCTGGTCACCATGTTTATCTTTGTTTATCTTCCCCGGGGGTCAAGGGTTAACATGGTTGCTGACCTTTGGTTCTGGTTTCCTCTGTGGACCTTGTTTTTCTTTCTCTATGAGTCTGGCTACGGCCTCCTCCACTGACCCTTTGGATGACTCTTTCGTGTTCCATTCTAACTCTTCTGTTTTTAGCCCTTCCATAAAACCCTAGAAGTAGAAAAACGATTAAGAGAAAGATTTAAGAGTTGCTCTCTCAAAAAGCACGGTAAACTTGACTTTTGTTATGTCTTAAAAACAATGGGTCATTGCTGAATTGGGTCTGTCAAAGGTCGCCATAATATATTCTTTCAGTTTGGTGCGTTTGGTTGCCCATCATGTAGGCTGAAAACATGGTGTTTTGAGTCAAAAAACATTTCATGAACAGCTTTTGCATTCATGCACATCTAAATTTAAAGACCCAGATAAGCAATTGTGATTAAATCGGACTGCAGTACCAAGTCCAACAAAGTGATACATACTTCCTGAATAGAGAAGAATTTGGGACCATCAGGGTTGATGACTTTGCCTCTGGCTCTGTCCTGTGGCTAAAATTACTTGGGTACTTTCTCGAGGAATTTTTTTTGTCAGTCTTTTTTTGTCCATTGTCTTGTCTCTAGACTGTATGATACTGTCTGTCAATATGTTAGGGTCGAAAAGCTAAGCTTCATCCAAATAAAAATGTTGTCCAACAATGGGAGACTTTTGAGGATGCTTAGATGGCAAGCAGACTTACCAGGTAAATTAACTGTTCTCGGACATGTGCCCATGCAACGTAAACGATGACAATTTACCTGGTAAGTCTGCTGCCACCTAGCGGTCCAAATCTCCCAATGACCCAAATAAAACTGTCCATAAAATCAACTATGATCTTGTTACATTATTAACAGTTATTGATGTCGCATCTTAAAAATGTGAATGAAATAAGACCCCCTAAATATGAAACGGAAGATCTCACCCGTCTTTTATCAAATCCCTGATCAATATTTCGATTTTAACGACTCACCACAAGTGTTGCTAGTTCTCTGTACATGCTGTATGCAGCACTTCTCATGTCACCTGCCACAGCACACACATGCTATACACAAGAAATAGACAAGAAGAAGCAAAACAGTTCAGCTTTAAGTAAAGTTCAGAACTCCAAAAAATCTTCCATTTGTCATTTATTTTCGACTATGAAACCGAGATCATCAAAAGTGCCTTGGATTGTAACCAGTATAACTCTGCAAAACCTGTGAAGAGATGACAATAATGAAGTACAATTTGAGAATCTGTGTGGTGGAGATGGATGTAATTAAGTTTTTTTTTTCAGGCACACCATGTGCTAATCTCTTCTAGGGCGAAATGTTGGCTCTGAAAAGAGCTGGTTGGTTTGTTCTCATTGTTTCAACAAGTGTTTTATATTTTTAATTTTAATTCTTTTTATGCGATTCACCCATCACAAGGCCCAAAGGCCACTCAAGGTGTGGGCTACTTTTTGAAGGGATAGAAACCTGCCCTAATGCGCAGAAACAAGACATGGCGAGATATAAAGGCAAGTCTCTTCACAGCACAGCTAAGAACAGGTAGGGGGTAAATGAATCTGTTGGGAGACAAGAATAACTGCCTCTTCCCCTATTTGAAGCAATTGTAGTTAAGTGTCTTGCTCAAGGACACAAGTGTCATGACTGGGATTCAAACCCACATCCTCACGACTTAGCCACCAGAACATGAGTCCGGTGCACTAAACCGCTCAGCCATGACAGACTAAAGTGTGCTCTGGAAGCAAGCATACTAACATTGGATTCCATCTGGATGATAAGATGATTTTAGATACCTTTTTGGATGATCTGCTACCATGTGATTGTCCAAAAGGGTGGTCACATGACCGGAGTGGTTTAAATCACTATGCTGAATGAAGATGTTGCGATGGCATCGAAAGCTACGTCGCTGCACTACCATTGATTCCAAAAAGGTATCTCAAATTATCTTAGTGTGCTGTTGTTGTCATCAGGTGACTGATGAGTGTGTGGAGCTGATGGGCTTTGAATCTTGAGTTGGAGGATCTTGTTGTAGGTCGGAACTGCCGTGATTAAAATAATGACGAAGGTGGAAGCCCCAAGCGAGGAAAAAAAAAAAAAATGTGTTCTGGTCTGAGGTGGGATTCAAACGTGGGACCACAGAGGAAGGCCACTCACCACGTTGCACTTCGCACTGTGCGGTCTCTCCAGCATTCCCTTGACGTTGTCCCAGCTGCAGTCCATTGTGACCGATGTACAGAGCGTTGGACTGGCTGGGTCTAGCATCGACACCTCGTGGTAGGACATTCCTACAATTTCGTACTGGGCAAAGGCCGTAGTGGTCACCTACAAAGACACAAATGGTTCACCCATCAGTGACTGACCACTGACGAAGGCAGACTAGTGTTTACATAAGGTGACCATGAATAAATACAATAAACCTACGAAGGAAATGAAAATGTGCGGTCAGAATGAGTAAAATTTGAAAGAAGATAAATTATTTACAGGATAGCTAGCCGAGTTAGTTTAACACACATACAAAAATTGCGAATAGCGCCCTCTGTAGCTCCCACAGACAGGGTCAACACTTACACTCTCCTTGTTTGCAAGGCTACCACTCTGTTGTATAACCTGGTCCACAGTTAGCAGACTTGACTTGGATGTGACTGGACCTAAAACAGATCATTGAGGTACCACTTAAATTTTCAATTTGTCTAAAACCAGTCAGAAATGTTCAATGTGCCACGGTTCAAGATGATTGTGAGGTGTTGTTACTGCTTTAAACAAACAGAACTGGGCATAATTAGTCATGATGAAAATGGAAATAAAAGTTCCTAATATTGTTTAGTATTCATTTACATAATCTGTTTGGAAAAGATGTCGACTCCGACTGGAATTGTTATTACTCGATGTGACCCCAAAATAGTATCATATTTAAAAAAAAAAAAAAGTTTTTTGAAACAATGAGGCTGGAGAAAAACAAATAAAAATAAATAATACTAATAATAATCAATCAACCAAGAGGCAGCTCTGCAACCTGAGAGCTGACCTTTGCCAGTTGGTGTAGACCATGGGGATTTGAAAGTGACTGTCGACTTATGCACCTTTTTAAAATTTTCAACTGAGAAATGGAACCTCACAATGCATAAATCAGATTACATAAAAAGTGATCTTCAAAATCTACCAACAACTCATATGTTCAATTCCTAGCAAAGTTCTGTCTGTCTAGACAAATAAATCATAGTGATGCAACATGTATTTCAAAGCATTTCAAATATTTTCAAATATGTATTTAAAATATTAAAGGGGCTGCGTCGTCATGATTATAGCAGGCCTGTGGCTGTACATGGAATGATGAACTCTCACCCAGATACTGCACACGCGCACCCTTTAATCACAAAGGGTGCCGTCTTTGTCAAACTGTGATGTGACCGCCCGCGCGCGTAGCAACTGGGTTATTCCATTTAATCATGACGACACAGTACACCTTTCATTTCCATCTTACCGAAACATGATACAGTGGTCACTGCCACACCCGGTGACCTCTGACCTCTGTGGTCACCAGACCCCGCCTTCCCAGAAGAGGAGCATCCCATCACAGCGATGTTCTCTTTGTCTTTTCCATCACAGAGAATCAACATGTCTGGGATTGTAAACTCTGTGCTTCTACTTGACACCAGTGTGCAGTTGGGATTTGTACAGAGATTGTGAATGGACAGAAGATACCTGTGTTCAACAGGGGCGCGAGTGGCCACATAAAAAAAAAAAAAAAGTTGTAAAAAAGGCTAGCAAAAAGCTGCAATTTAAAAAGTTCCCATAATTTTGTACAGTGCAGGTGTACAGAAAAGCTTAAATTCAGAGTAAAAAATCTTAAAAAAAAGAAAAGAAAAGATGAAATCAGCTTAAAAGCTGAATTCAGAAACCCCTGATTCGAAGATAAACCTAATGAAAAAAAAGCAAGCGACTTTGTAAAGTTTGAAAAAGGGGAAACAGCATTTATTTATTTTTTAGTATTTTACGATTTGTATGTTATTAATTTCCATTGAAACCAGCTGGGGGAAAAGGGGGTTGATTACAGAGCATATGGTGCTGCCATTTTGAGCTGTATGGCTGCTTGGAATATTTTATCCTTCCCCTTGGTCAATGTGGTTAATTTAACAGCTGTGAAGTTGCGTGTTGGGAAAAAAATATGTGTAGTTTCAGAACCGATGAAAGAAACGGACAAATTGAAAAACCATCAGAGGTCCCCTCGGATCATGACTGTAGTTCAGTAAATGGCGAGTTAAAACATTACAGACAGGAATGAGAAATGGGTTGGTGGTGTTCCCTTGCAGACCTTGAACTCCGCTCTTGAAAGGCAATTTTCCTCTGGTAAGGGGGGCACTTCTGTGAGGAAAGTTTGAATTTGTGTTGGAACTTTGCAAAGGGCACCACAGCAAAAGCACAGGGCACCACGGCAATTGCTATGGGTGCCGTGGGTTAATTCAAGGCCTGCCCTTGGTCTATAGATGAAAACCCTCTAACAGGATGTTACATTTTGAGGCTACATACTCTTTAAATCATTTCAAATGTAAATTTAAAAGTTTGGTCATGACAAGTTTCTTTTTAGCCTGTAATGTATTTCACCTTTTTTTTAAGACAAGACAGTCTAGCACGAGCCAGAACAACTACACATACTTTTACCTGGCTTCGTCAACTGACACTGGAGCACATAAAGAGCTGTCCTCCCCACCATTCCCAATGGAATCACCCAAGGTTCTCTCCGTCTCCTCGATCGATTCATCTTTAAGATTGATGTCCTGTATCTCAAGATGCTTTTGATTCAAGAAAAACATGCAAATCAATTAGTTGATTGGAAATAAAAGTTAAAGCTGTTGCTTTTAGAGCCATTCCCACTTTTTGCATTTATGCCATAGGTCATTTTGGTTGGTAAGCTGTTTCCAATGTCAAAATACAAACTATAGTTTGCATTTTCACCTTCAAAATTTTCTAAAAGAAAATGCTGACATTGGAAACAGCTTACCAACCAAAATGACCTATGGCATAAATGCAAAAAGTGGGAATGGCTCTCACTCTTCAACCTTACCAGAGTCTTTCTCTGCAAGGGTTGAAAAGTGAGGCCATCACCACTTGTTGCCCTTGAAAATTTGCTTGAAAAATACATTTCTTCAGTATCATATATGAAGAAACCAAAACCCTTCTTGAACTTATTATTATGTGTCTTTAACGATTATATCCTAAATTTTGTTTTGAAAGCTAAAAACAGTTTCTAGTTTTTATACAAAATGGTTCAAGCTTTGACCTTTTCCTAGAACCATGAGGTTGCAATGCTATCGACTCGAGACAATAGTGTTGCAACCCCGTAGTTGCCATACCCTTAACCCTGACCGTCGGGAGGATGGAGGGTTACGATTATCACAACTAACAACCTCATTGAGGAGTTCAGCTTTGTGTCACTACAATGTATATAGGTTGCAAATTTCTATTGGAACATTTCAGTGGGCACCAGGGCAGCTACCTTGGGGGCATGGGAGCAATTGCTGTTGCCCACATGAAACTCGAGAAGGTATATACGCTAGCAAAGTTACTCCTGTGAAATGAAAAGACGTTCTTCAGACTTGAGACACTTATAAACAAGGTGAAAACAACAACAATATACAAACCTTGAGTAAGTCTTCTTTTTGAACCAAAATGACTTTCTTGTTCTTTGCAGGATGCTGACCCGATCCTAACAGCTCGGTTACTTCTTCCGATGAGTAATCAGTAAGACACAACTTAAAGTCTTTGAAGACGGCGCTTGTCTTTCTCCCATTGTTGACGCTGTACTGACAGTCTGATGACAATAATCTAAACAGTCAAACTTATTATTTAAAAAGTAATAAAAATATGATTTATGGTGCCTGTTCAAAATCCATACAAACAACTTTTAAGTTTACATACTGCAGTGGGACCCGGCCACTTTGTAGCTTCATTGATCACCAGTTATGATAATCAATTACCTCACATTCTGTTTTGAGGATTGTACCATGATCATACTAAAAGATGATCCTGACTATTGTGATTACTAATCCTCTGACCCCTGATGATAATCGTGAAGAGCTCAAGACTAGATCAATCTCATGTTGATTGTTGAAAATAGACCCAGTAACTGGGGCGCTGTACTCCTTTTTTGAGATTTTGACATTATCGGTCGACCTACATGACCTAGCACGACCGATAAGGTCAATATCTCAAAAAAGAAGTACAGCGCCCCAGTTACTGGGTCTATGTTGAGAACTAAAAAAGTAATGACTGTGAATGATTGACAAATAGAAATACAATATTCAATAATAATATTAATAAAGACAGCAAATACAGAAAAAGGCAATTAATTATTTATAAAGTTACAAATAACTCTTTTTGTTCTGCTTATTGCTAATAAAAAATAGAACCCTCTGGTCTGGCTGGGGTTAACAAAACATAATTCCTTCAACTAAGTTCAAGGCTTCCTCCATGCACAAATTAACGATTTTTGTTAATTAATGATAAAGATAATGATGCGTGCTGTCGCTGTGTGAGTGTGTCATCATGGTCATTGTCAATGTCATTGTCACCACCTGTCAAGTGTCATGACTGTCACTCGTCAATGTCACTGTCACAGCACAGTGTCAGTTGACTGATCCTGAAGCTGATGACATTACAAAAACAATATGTCAATCATTGTCAATGTCGTGATGATGATTTGCCTGAACTGAACCTGATCATCTGATGATTGTAAATTTGTTTTACTTTACACCGTCCGTAATTCAATCACAACCTGTGGAATGAAGAGTGACAAAGTAAAACATTCCACTTACTCTTTCAATGTAGCCAAGAACTCTTCGATATCTGCGGTGAAGTTCTTCATGTTAACGACGTGCAACAAGGAGACGAAGATCAAGCACGAGAAACACAGAGATGTCAACAATCATTTTAATGCAAATTTACCGCCCGGAAATTTCCCGTCTCGATGGTCAACCTTGTCTCCACCAATCTCCCTTTAAATGGCGAACAATCGAGGTTTCTCGAACTCAGAACACTTTTATGCGTGCAGTTGTGTAAACTTGGGGACGTTTACTTCGCTGACCAAGTTAAACTTGCACAGTCGCTGTGGTAATCTAAAAGGTAGAACAGCGTGGAACTGACCGTTATTATGTCAACTAGCAAAGGACTGAAACAAGTTTAAGCCAAATTTCCGAGCCTCATCACAAATAGTAGATAGCCGCATGCGAAAAAACGTAGTTCCTATTGCATTATGAATTATCATGTAACTAAATTAAAAACACATTTTTATAGTTAAAACTTACTATGTTTTCATTCACATGTTACGATGGTAAGGTTAAATGTGTTTTTTTATGATTATAATTCACCCAAATGGTTTGGATAAAATGCAAAGACCCAACTACAAATAAACTCGTCAAATATTCATCCTCTTATCCCCGGCAGCTAAAATCAACGAGTAGGCAGAATAAAACTGCCCTTAAAAAACTCAAAAATGGTAAGAAACGACCAAAAAATACGGGAAAAGGGAAATTGTATTAATGTCATGAACTATATTTGTACTTACCTTTGTGCTACAACAGCTATCCATTGTGCCTTTGAGGGGAAAAATTACCGACTTTTGTGGGAAATTACTTAACCCTTTCCTCTTTCGGTGGCCGCCATTTTGCTGTAATATGATGTCCACGTGTGCCATGCCCATGTCCGTGTCATGATGGGCAGAAATGTGCACGAACAGACAACATATTGTCAACGCTCCTGAGTGAAACAGCGACCGAATCATGGATTTGTTATATCACTATTTTAAGTAAATGAAACGTGAAATATAATCCTGAGTAGTTTGATTGTCAATTTGCTGTAAATTGTGAAACAAAAGTAATAATGTTGCTTTACTTTGGTTTGCGTGCCTAGCTAGTCTCTCTGATCTAACGTGAACGTTAGAGTAGACATTCTTTTTGACTAGTTTTTATTATTTTTTTACTGTGATTAATAAACAAGTAACTATTGCACTCTGCATTAGACCCAGTAACTGGGGCGCTATACTCCTGTATGACATCTGTCGTACTAGCGCCACAGTCCGTGGTATATTTGGAAAGTGCGGCGAAGCAGATTTTTTATGAATCAGTTACAAAATTGTCAAAATTACAAGAAAGACTCAACAGAATTGCTTGAAAATCGCCTTCTAAGTATTTACGATGAAATAAAATGCATTTAATTGTACTTACGATCATTTTCGGTACTCCAAATGGATGATTTTTAGCCCACTCTCAAATTTGCCCTTTGAATCGCCATTTTGAACGTGATACTCAACGACTGTTTCCTTATGTGTATAAACAATATGAAAGTCAGGGCCTCGGCGAACTTGCAATCCTCAGTCGCAGCGATTATACACATAAAGAAACAGGTGTTGAGTATCACGTTCAAAATGGCAATTCAAAGGGCAAATTTGAGAGTGGGCTAAAAATCATCGATTTGGAGAACTGAAAATGATCGTGAGTATAATTTAATGCATTTTATTTCATCGTAAATACTTGAAGAAGCCAGTAGGGGTCACTGCCAAAATATTTCCATTCATTTTGACCCAAACTTAAAATTTGATCAGAGAAGACTAGGTTACGCGTTATGTTTTGAGAAATGTTGTCATGGTCATCAGCACAACTTTGAATTCCCATATGATGTTGAGACTTAATTTTGAGTGGAGAATTCTGAAATAAAAAAGGCGCATTACAAGGTAGATCATAGTACTGCCGCTTCCCAGGTTATATATCCATAGAGCTAGCTCTATGGTTGTATCGTATATTATGGGGTGTGATCCCTGGCTACACGGCAGTAACCGGTTGAATGGCTTCCGACTGGCACCCCCCAAACAAAGATATTGACAAAATAGGGAGACTGCCAAAATTACGGCTGGATAGCTCAGTTGGTAGAGCGTCGATACGTTAAAACGGTGGTCACAGGTTCAAAACCTGCTCCAGTCAATTTTTCTTTGTTCACCCCAAAATTGTACTTTCAAAGCTCGGCTGACTGTAAGTGAAAAGTCTGCGCTTATGCTGGTACAGTGGTACTCGTAAAGAGAATCTGTATCCACATAGATTTTTTTGCTTGTGCACATTTGTACCTTACTAAGCAATCCTCTCTTTCACAGCTTGTGCAGTTTGGGCTAACCCTGCTGAGTGCTGGCAGAGAATGGTGATGTGTAAATGCCGAATTCCATTATAAGTCTTGCATTTAAAACGAAGAACCCAGCCTCAAATTATAATTGATCTACTTGTTGTGGTCCCCCCTCCCCCCCTTTATAGGCTGTAGCCGCTGCCCGCCCCTTGATCACCGTCTATTCGGAGAAGAATGAATCAAGTGGCGCCAATGTTAAACTACCGGCTGTCTTCAAGGTGCCCATCCGCCCTGACATTGTGAACTTTGTGCACACCAACATGCGCAAGAACAGCCGTCAGCCCTATGCCGTCAGCAAGAGAGCAGGTGATATTTACTTTTGTTGATATTTACATTGACATGGCACGAGTCCGAACCACTTGTCAAATGCAAATTTATTCTATCTTGCCCCTGAAGCATAAAAAGACAGTTAAAGAATCCTACACTTTCACTAACCAGTGGTATTTTTACAAAGAATATCTTTTACTCAAGAAAGATTACACAGCCCTCGATCCCATTTCCCACAGGCAACCTCAATCCTCCACTAACCTCCACTCTTTGGTCACTCAACACCCAAAAAACCATTTGGACTTGTTTAAGATCGGCATGCCTGGCCCATTGACAAGCAGTTGTTACTTGAGCCTTCATGCCTCGATCCTCCGCTATCGGACAACTTTCTCAATAGGGTTTAGGAGGGTTTGGGTGAAATTATATGGTAAGAAATGAGCAGCTGAGAAAATATATTATGATTGCAATTTGATCTTAATCTTTTGCTTGACAGGTCATCAGACGAGTGCTGAGTCTTGGGGAACTGGCCGAGCCGTAGCTCGTATTCCTCGTGTGCGAGGTGGTGGTACTCACCGATCTGGCCAAGCTGCTTTTGGAAACGTATCCTTGTAAAGACAAATCTAGTGTGGACAATTAGGAAGAAACAAAGAACAAAACAAATTTTCCCTTTCCCCTTCTCATGGGTCTCGACATGCAATGACAGCTGTTACTGCTTTGCTGTATTTCTCATGGATTGCCTGCATGTCCCGTGTTGCCTTGTTGCCCCTTGAAATGCTTCTGTCAAAATTCAAATCTCCTTATCCAGAAGGTGCCCTTTATAATACTAAAGCAAAACTGCGTGGCCTTGCCTGTTTCATTTGTTACCCATAACAATGGATCGATTGCGCGACCAATGTTTACATGTCATCACACTGTTATGGAAATCCTTTTCTTTGGATGATTTCAGCTTCAAAATTGTGAAATTCTTGTGTGTTGAACAGAGAGTGATCGCAGTCGTCTGGCCCAAACGTTTCGTCATGCAGCTAGTACAACCACATCATGAACGTGACGTTCCTTGTAGAATTTCCAAGACTTGCTGGAACTGTCCTTTTATTCAGCCACTCAAAGGTCTCTGACCAATGCAAACCCTGGAATATTTTTCACAGAAATGGAGAAAGAAAATCCCGCTCTAATAAACAAATGCAAATGCAACAAATATGGTTAATACCCACTACAGGTCACATGACTTGCAGAGCGCATTTAGTCCATTCTGTTGCATGAAAGTTGCATTGAGTTCACAACAGGTTCCTTTGAAAAAAAACTGTTTTCTTTGAGTGCTAATTACCTCAGATGTGTCGTGGTGGCCGTATGTTCGCACCAACCAAAATCTGGCGCAAGTGGCACTGTCGCACCAACATCAACCAGAAGCGATATGCCATGTGCTCGGCTCTTGCCGCTACGGCTGTGCCTGCCCTCATCATGTCTAAAGGTAGGATTGTTCATTAACGTCCCCCACTCCTTTCTGCGTAACATTTTCCAGGGAGTTGACCAACCATATCAAACCCTTTAGCTCCATGGGTTGTGTATTGTGGCACAACTGTGAACAAAACTGTGTACAAAACTGTTGGCTCAGAGCTATAAGGTCATTAACTTCCGTAATCGACAAAAGGTCGTTAACATTTCCAAACTAAAAAACAGTAAATAAGATTTAAAAATTAAAAACTAATGGTTTGTCTATGCAAAAAGTAGTTTAGAATAACAGGTTAAACTACTTTTTGGATAGACAAACATTAGTTTTTGATTTTTAAATTTTATTTACTGTTTTTTTAGTTTGGAAATGTTAACGACCTTTTGTCGATTACGGAAGTTAATGACCTTATAGTTCTGAGCCGACGACATGTGTGTACTGTGTGGATGCATTCAACACATTATATTGCAGGCTGGTAAAGTTTATCTATCGTTGAAAACAGCAGGGGAGGATATTGAATGGTCAGACAGTAGGAGGGTTGACTGTGTACCTTGTATTAAGCATTTACCACATGACATCATTGCAGGCCGGCATAGTTTATCTATCGTTCCGAACCACAGTGGATGATACTGAATGGTCAGACAGTAGGAGGGTTAAAACCAAGTTAAGAATAAAGACTTTAAATGCTTCCCTTAAGAGAAAAACTCCACCTGCATACATGTCTATTGTGACTATTTATTCCTACTCCTTGATCTTAACCGAGGCCATTGGCCTCATGCCCTGTTGAGTTGGCCAGCGTGCCCTTCAGAAAAATTGCACCTTCACTACCACCTTGGCCAGCATGCCCTTGTACAATTTCTCTGATTTGGCCAGCAAAGGCCCGCCCCCGTTTTTGTTAAGATCGAGGCCTGTATATATATATATATATTTTTCAACCATCACATATCCAATTATTAAAAAAAAAAAAAATAGCAGCTCTGTGCATACACTGTGTATCCGAAGAAGTTCCCTCTTTTTGGGTCGGTTCTGGGGTTTACGTTTAAAACAGGGAAATGATGAGCTTAACTTCGTCCGTGTTTCTGAGCAGCTGAAGTTAATGAAGGACTGATCTCTGTTGCCTAACCACAATCAATCACACCATGGACAGTGGTGTACAACTGTTCATATCGGCTGTAAAAGTGACAATACTTTAACTTTTAAATGAGGCTGTCAAATTTTAAAGCAAGATGTCTTGTCAGACACCTGACACCCACAGGCAAGCACAATGGTCTAAACCAATTAGCTCGAGTACCATAAGCATGTATTGACCCAGTTGTGTCATTGTGGAGTCTGATTCCCTGTGTGTTGCTGTAAAGTGTGCATGTAGAATTTCATAAGACGTGGCATAAATCAAAAACTAAGATCGGTGTTTGTTTCAGGTCATTGTATCGAGAGAATTCCAGAGGTTCCTCTTGTGGTCAGCGATGCCATCCAGGATTACAAGCGCACTAAAGAAGCCGTTCTCTTCCTGAAGAAGTTCAAGGCGTGGGCAGACATCAAGAAGGTCAGTCTAAGGATAGAACCTTATTGGCGTAAGAATACCTTGGCCCCAATGAAACTGCAAAACACATAAACCTGCTTAGCGCTAAAAAATTGTGCTTAGCAGTGACGGGTTACTTTGCTTTTGAGTTGTTCTGTGCTATGGGAAATTTGATCGGTTGGCAAGGATGTATGGATTGCGCTCGCACAACTTAAAAAAAAAACCCTTAAGATTCAAGGTTGTAGATAAGTAGCATGTAATTGTACATGTATAATGGATAGATACGAACTCTGTAAGTACACGATAATGACGTGTACGGATTATGTCACTCAACTTTCCAGTACATGTACCTTGAAGGAGTGAATACGGGAACCCATGGGTTCTGCAAAATAAAAACTCGAGAGACTTGCATTATCTATTGTAGTGAACAGTTGCATATATCAATATCGACTCCTACATTTATCCAAATGACTTGAAAGCACTACATTTTGTGAGTAATTTTATCCTAAAAGATTGAAAACTGATGCCTGAATTGGTTCTAACTATGCACCCGAGATAACCTGATTGATTTTGATGCAGAGTTGTACTCATAACATCACGGCCATTGATTCTCAATCAACCGGGTTTAACTTTGGTCACTCAACTCTTCCTTCTTGAACATCGCAAATTGTTGGAGAGCTCTGAATTGTAAAACGCTGACCCAGATTGCAGAAGCAACAGCAGACCAACATTTTTTAAGGAGTGCAAGTGCAAACATACTCCTCTGCACTTCCTTCACCTTGTCTCGAGGAAAATAGCACTCCTTGAAAATTAAAGTCAGTTGAACAAATTTTGGGAAAAAGACTTGATTTTATTCACAGTGGGAAATGAACTACTTAAACACACACATGAATATTCAGAGGTACTCATGTGCTTAAATTATACATCATGAGCAGTCAGATTTATAAAATCGTGTTTTAGTTTAACATTTTCGAGTTAAATGTGATGGTTAGTTCTTACGAGTGCGAAGAGCTCTCCACTATAAATTAAAGGAGAGCAGTTTTCATATTTCTTCAAATGAAGGACTGCCACAGTTGGAGAAATGATTAAAAAACAATTTATTATTATCTCGGGGATGTTTTTCTTTGATATGCGAGAGCTCATGTTGAAGTCAATAATATGGGGGAAAGCACTTAAAGTGCAACAAGATACAGCCAGTGTTACATCCTGTCCGGTCATATTGCAGTCAGCAGTGAACTGTTGATAAAGCTGGCAGATCCAGTTGCAACCAGCAGGCTGGTCCCTTACCCTTTTCATATCGGATGACGCTCTGGCAATTACGTTGGGCGTTTAACGCGCAGAGCCTGGCAAAATATGAAATGATTAAACACATCGAAGAGTAATGAGAGGTTTACAGGTATTAGGATGCTTGCTGCGCACTTGAAAGTGACATGGTAGAACCTAATTTCGTGTTAATGTTTATCTTGGGAATTTTGTAAGATTAAACAAAAAAGAGGTCTGAAAACAAAATAGGACAGAAACTGTCCAGGGACTAACTTCATAGCACTGCTTAACTTCAAGCAAATTTTTTTTGCTAACTTTAGCAGAAAAATTTTGCTTAAGCGTAATCTTATTTCAAAGGTCAGCAAGTAAATTAGGCAACCAGCTTGCGCGCTGACCAAGGATTTGCATTGTTACGTCGTTCATTTTCCTACAATAAGCACCAGAAGGTTAGCATGCCATTTCATGTGCTTACGGTTAGCGGCGCTATGAAATGGACATCGCACAGTAAGCACAAACATTTGGCAGTGATAGGAGTGCAAGAAAGCAATCCATTAATGTATTGTCACCCATACCCCCATCCATTTATTTTTCTGTATTTTTTTTTTATTGTGCAATAAACAACTTTATTACACTGTGTATAAGGTGGTTTCTTGGGGGTTTGCATTTAAAGCAGTGATATGATGAGCTTAACTTCGTCCGTGTTTCTGAGCAGCTGAAGTTAATGAAGGACTGATCTCTGTTGCCTAACCACAAGCAATCACACCATGGACGTTGGTGTACAACTGTCTAAATCGGATGTCAAAATACTTTCAAAGTGAACAAGGTTGTCAAAATACAAAACAAGGTGTTTCGTCAGACTCCCAGATACCCCCAGGCTAAACACTATGGTTCAAACCATTTAGCTTGGGTATCACAAGCGTTCACCGTATTGACCAAAGTTCACCTGATCTGATCACCCACGATGTATCTTGGTGGTACCATTTTGGGAGTCGGATTACCTTTGGGTTATTGAGTTGTGCGCTTTTTAGGCGATGCACGTGTGGTTAAATGTTGACCGTATCTTTACAAGCAATTTGACTCCCAAAATGGTGAACCATGGGCCGTCAGTATCCACTTATGCCGTTAGTGCATGGGGTCTATTGAGGAGCTTGTGACCTAACCTCAAAGTTTTTTTTCCTCATCGTTATAGAGGTGATTAACGAGGACAAAATATGGCCTCTCTTTTCTTGGATGATCATAAAAGTTACAAAGAAATTGTTTGGAACCCAACCTTCCCAAAGATTAGATTTTGATAAAACAATATTTTGTAATAATTTTTTTGCAGGTCTACAAATCCAAACGCATCCGAGCCGGTAAGGGCAAGATGCGAAACCGACGACACGTCCAGCGCCTAGGACCCCTTATCATCTTTGAGAAGGATAACGGAATCACACGAGCCTTCAGAAATATTCCAGGTAGCTCAAACTGTTTGAATTTATCTTCTTCTTGTTTCCCCTTTATGTAACCCAATAAGAAGAAGTATAACTTGTCAAGTTTTTTAATATAAAAAAAAAAACCTCACTGTTTATAGCAGCAGAGAAGTGATGACTTTCACTTGATCCGTGTTACTGAGTTTATTGATGATAGCTCTGATCTGATCTCTGTGGGTTATTGACCGTGCTGCCATCTGGTACGATTGTGAAGCCCACCGTTTCACCATCCAACACCAATTACAGGCTTCACTGATCATGCATGGTTGTGTTCACTTTGGTCCAAGGGTAATGACTGTACAAAGCTATTGGCAAGCGTGAGGAATGGTTACAAAGAGTCAATCGGAAGGAGGGTTAAGGAACTGTTGTCGGGATTGTAGCAGGCCTGTGGTCGTACATGGAGTTATAATCTCTGACCTAGTTACTGCATGCGCGCGCTGGGTTTTTGCTAGAATTTTAAAATAAGGGTGGGCAAAGTTGGGACTACAATTAGGAGATCCTGTTGTGGAAATATGTTGTGATCATCTTCTGGCTGAGACAGTCAATTTGCTCAACAAACTGGTCTTTGGTTTCCCTGGATTTTTCCTGATTTCAGTCTTGTTCATCGATCGTTGTGTGCCCGGCAAAAAGGTTTAAGGCCTCCGGAAACATAAAGTAGTTTGTCCCAGCAACAAAAGGACATAAGCAACATAATGGCTACTGACATGGAAAATATATCATTTTTGTTAGAACTTTTTTGCTAGCATTATCTTGAAGACATGTTTCCCCATTCCCCATGCAGAATTTAACCTTTCTAGAATGACTTTTGCATGGCAACATATTTACCAAACTTTCCCGCTCATAATTCTTGAAACACAAATTGTAACATAAATTGCTTACGTCCTTTTGCCGGGAACTTTCCCTTACGTCCCTGTGCCGGGCACACAACGAGATTTGCTTTGGTGTTCAAATTTCCTTGAAAAACGTGACTTATTGTGTCCAAACCTCTGTCTATCCATTCGTGGTGATGTAGAGAGTCTGTAAATCCCCAGTGTCTGTGTCATGCCCCTTTAAAGTTTTCATCTCGGGACTAAAGACGAACCCTTGACATTTGTCTTCCATCCAGGAATCAAACTGATGAATGTCTCCAAGATGAGTCTCCTCCGTCTCGCCCCTGGGGGTCACGTCGGAAGATTCTGCATCTGGACGGAGAGTGCTTTCCGGAGACTCGACTCGCTCTACGGCACATGGAAAAATCCATCAGCAGAAAAGAAGAACTACAAGTAAGTCATCATCCCCTGCTGAAAATAATCTTTTGGGACCAAATCGGGCCCTGTCCGAAGTAGAGCGATTTCGGCTGCTACTATCACGATTGGCAGCAACGATAACTTTGCAGAATAAGACCTTGCTATAGCCACTGCCGAAGCCATCAATTCAGACACTGCCTTGCCCAGCTTTAAAGAAGTTAATAACAAGTTTATAATAGTTTTACCAGTTGAAAAATAATTGATATGTCTTTGGAGGACATTCCAGTTTCACAAGTGGCTCTAGAAGAGGTATGATGAGTTTACACTTTGGTTCGTGTTTCTGAGGTATTCATAGACAATAATAAAGTTCTGGGGCCGTGGGGTACTGAAGCTTGCACTCAAGTTTCAAGCACCTTGTTAACTTGGGCACCTCACTACCTTTTCGCAAAACATCTAAATGCTCCACTTATGTTAGCACACCATTTTAAATCTCAAGAATGAACTAAATTTGATCGCACTTGTGCATATGCACACAACTTATATGTCAACAATACTGTTACAATGGTGATCGGACACAATCAATCAACCAATTAATCGCTAGTTTAGCTCTCATCAAATCATGGCTTAAATTTTCTCAATTTACTTGCATCATGGGTATTTGTTATAAAAAATTTTATTATTATTATTTTTTTTTAAATTACGTGTCGACATAAAAACGTGCGCGTTTCACACACCATTTGTGATACAGTTATAGAAACACATTGATTCAATGCTCCCTGCCAGGAATATGCTGGTGCCCTTAGTTCCTCAAGAGTCAAGAAATCAGGAGAGCGCTCTGACCCAAGAATTCAGGACCAATTTTCTTGAGAGTATCGTACGTTTCTCGCTGCGGACAGAGATATGATGAATTTACACTTTGGTTCGTGTTTCTGAGTTACTCAATGACGATCCTGAAGTTCTGATCTCTCCTATAAGCAGTTCATGCCACAATAACCAGAGTCCAAAAGTTTTGAGTTTTGGTTTCAGTATGGGGAAGTCCTAGTTCTTGACGTTAAGTCCAAGATGGTGACACAAATATTGTGGCATAGGATTGATCTGTAAACAAAATAAAGGATGGATTCTAAGCTTGGACTTCTAGTCGAGTAATCACGACTTGATTGCATAGATTAGTCGTGACTGCTACGTTGCAACTACTCGAGTAGTCGCGCCGCTCATCCATATTCAACAGTTACATTATGTGTGGCTTGTCATTGGTCCGGAATTGTTCATTAAGTATATGCTACATATGCAGCTATTTGTTACGCTGCTGTTGAACATGTACCAAGCCTTGCAAGCTGAAGCTTTCTTATGAATATGGATTTTTTTATCAATAGCCAATCACAGCGTTGCTTACTTGGACCACAGAAGGACGGGTTTTGACTCGCCCGTCGCTGTTTTCACTCGCTATTGACGACCGCTTATTTCGACCCTATATTCCTGTACATTGAAGAGCAGATGCTCACACTAAAACTTTATGTTGTTGCGTTGTGTGTGTGCTCTATTCACACTTGGACGGGGACGTCCACATTGTGATAAGTTGCAAAAAAAAGTTGCGACTAGTCAAGTAGTCGCGAATAGTAGGCACGTGACCACTGGAGTAGTGAATTTTACTGGTCGCCCAGCACTAGATTACTGGATTCTTGGTTTGCTTGGACTTACCTCCATTGTGCCAAAATACAATCGTGGAAGCCTTTCGATGTCTTGTAATCCTCTTCTTGGATCAAAAGGACAAAGGTCTGAATCGGGGATGACACAACCCCGTCATAATGCAGAAATTTGGCAAAATATTCAAGCGCAATCTGGCAATGTATTTGTGTGAAATGAAGAGTTAAACGGCGTGTGCATGCTCCGTGCGTGCTGCATAGTGGAATGTGTACAATCCAACACTACTAGAACTCTCAAATCTTTGATTCTAACCCTGTTCTCTTTTTGTATTTGCCTATCTAGATGATGATGTTCAGATGAGATTAAAGAAGGATTTAATTAATAAGATTAACTCTTTATTCTTTGCCAGCTTACCAATGCCCATGATGATGAACTCTGACCTCAGCCGTCTCCTCAAGAGTCAAGAAATCAGAAGAGCGCTCCGACCCAAGAAGTGAGTACCAATTTTCTTAGAGTATCGTCCATTTCTGGCTGTGGACAGAGATATGATGAATTTACACTTTGGTTCGTGTTTCTGAGTTACTCAATGACGATTCTGAAGTTCTGATCTCTCCTGTAAGCAGTTCGTGCCACAGTAGACCTATCCATTAAGCCCCACCCCCTAAACATATTGACCAATCACAGCATTGACTACATCACCGCTATACACGTGGGCAGCAAAATGTGCGTCTCTTCAATGCCACACTGCACGACATGAACGAACTTCTGTCGGACTTTCAGTGGTGTAGCCAAGGCTGTGATTGGTCAACACGTAAGGAGACTGGGCTTCATGAATTGGTCTATAATCGAGTCCAACAGTTTTGAGTGTCTGTTCCAGTATGGAGAGACCCTAGTCATTGAAGTCCAAGACGGTGACACACATTCTTAATTATTGTTTTAGGTTGGATGCCAGCAAGCGCAAGGTTCTCAAGAAGAACCCATTGAAGAACATCCGTGTCATGTTCAAGCTGAACCCCTACTCCCAGACTCAGAAGCGTCATGCCTTGCTCCGTGAGGAGCGCTCCAAGGCACAGAAGAAGGCCTACCTGGACAAGAAACGGGGGGTAAGTTCTGTTTGGGGTTATAGACCGGTAGGATGTCAGCAACATGATGGGACAAACCTCACACAAAAAAAAATGCCATGTTATATGTACTGTTGACAACTGGTTTTCTGCTTAGTTTTGCTTAACAGAAATTTGTTTGTGAAGCTCTATTATGAGATTGGGTCCCTGGTCTGCCACCATCTATATCATGTTCCTAGGGCCCAATTTCATAGAGCTGCTGAAGCACTTTCTGTCCTTCCAGCCTCACTATGGTTGTATTGATTTGTATGGGAGAAGAAAACCAAAAAAAACTAAGTGGCTGGCAAAGTTTTAGATGTGCAGAGATATGATGAACTTTGTACTTCATGGTCCGTGTTTCTGATTTGTTTTGATGATAATGAAGTACTGATCTCTGTCTTGTTCTTAATTAATTTACTGTTAACTTACTAGACTTGATTTTTATACAGATCAAAATTATAATAATTTTGTTATTATGAAACCATTGTTTTGTATTTAGGAAAGAACCCTGTGTAGTTCTTTGATACATAATGCATTTGTTAAGTCTTTTGTGTGCAAGAGATAAAATGACCTTAAAACAAATGGCCTGCTGATTCCTGTTGACCTCTGTATTCTCCTTTGACCACTGTAATTGATTGCCCCTTGACCTCTGTACTCCCCCATGACCACTGTATTTTCCCTTTTCCAGGGGTGTGAGAATTCAGCTTTTAAGCTGAATTCAGCTTTTTTCATTTAGATTTTTACTCTGAATTTCAGCTTTTTTTGTACACCTGCTGTGCACAAAAACTATGGGAACTTCTTAAATTTCAGATTTTTGCCAGCTGTTTTCATTTTTGTTGTGTATTTGGCCACTCACACCCCTGCTTCTCTTTTTCTCATTGCCATGAAACTCCCACCTCGACCCTTTTTGTACTTTCTCCATTTATATCATCACTATGTCTCTTTACCTGTTTCTAATTCTCAAACACTGTTTTACTTTTACCAGTTTATTGCATATGTAATTTAATTTGTGTTATTTCATATGATGGAAATCTTAACTTTTATGTAATACTTAAGTTTACGGTCATCATTTTATATTGATTTTTCACTGAATATTAGTTTGTGTCATTATTACGGTCTAGTAATTTTGATATTTTTACTGTTGTAAAATTGCAGATTGTGCCGGCTGAGGAGCCAGCTAAGGCCAAGGCCCAGAAGGGAAAAGGAAAGGCAAAGAAGGCCCCAGCCAAGACCCAACCTAAGGGTCAGGCCAAGGGCAAAGGCAAAGGCAAGAAGTAAATCTGACGATAGCGGGGCGTCCACACAACAGCATCACAGCTTCGTCAAACACCATGGAGTAAATGTCAAAATTAACTTATGACTGCAGTACTTTTCTTTGTTAAGTACAGAAACATACAGAAATTGTTGTTTGATATCGCTCTGAATGATTGGCCAACAATCTGATCAAGTTTCAACCTCTGTATACCACTAGTTTTGTTTCAAATGTTTAATAACTTTTTCGGTAATATTACCCACCAACCTGACAGTACTTCATCATAAAACCTGGATTGAGGAGTCGGAAATAAAACCGAAAAAAAAAATTATTAAATGCCTGGAAATAGGAGATGGTGACTTTAAAGTCATAAACTCATCAGATTTAACTCTGAAATTAAAGCTGTTGAAATTAAAGATGAGGAGATCTTCTAAGATTCCCTCCTCATACACATGGGTTAGGAATAATAATACACATGGGTTAGGAATGTGACACTCGTGGGTGACACACACTGCAAGATGTTACACATTATAGTGTTCAAAACACAAGCTTTGTATGTGCATGGATTTAAATAATCAGTACATCTACTGTGGTGTTTAAGAAACTACATTGTATTTTTCAAAGAAAGGTAAGCCGGTTGTATTAAGTTAATTTGATGAAGGACAACAAATTGTCAGCAACGTTGATGTCATGTTTAGCCGCCTAGGTTTTGAAGTGGTTTGGTTTGCACGCATCCGGGCAAGTTCCTTGGTCTGTATGCTGTACCACACAATCCTGTAATAAAACTGAATTCTCGAATCAGTAAGTTCTGTGTCTGCCTGAATTATTAATTTGTTCTTGCTTTAATTTGGCCGAGTTACAACAGTCGTGGTGACGTTTCCAGTGAGCTTATTTTGATGGATTTATTCTAGTGACGATTACGACTTTTGCGTTATTTATCGGATAGATTCTTTTATATGTCAGAGTACCAGTTATGTGATTTCTCAGGATTTTTCCTGATTTCAGGTTTTTCTGAAAATCTCCTTGAGCCTTCAAATTTTCTTGAAAGAAGTAAAACGGTCACCACACGTGGAAAGGAATAGTCCACATTGTGTCCAAAACCAGTAGTTTTTTGTTTCTGGCGATACACAGAGTTTGTAAACCTGAATTGTAACATTTGGTAGCTTTCGTGTCTGGAGTAATGGGGAACGAAGGCTTGAAAGCCACTTTTCAAGGATTTTCAAATGCAATTTATAAAAATGTTCTATGAGTGGTTTTGTGATGCAGTTAGAGGTGTTTGTGTGGCCTACGGTGGTTATTTAAAGAACGTTAACAATGGATCGTGTGTAGAAATTAACGTCTCTCGTGTGTAGTAACGAGTTTTCAGTTGTCCAATGCTTCGGGATGAGGCTCGCGGACAAGTTTGATCAATTGTATCCACTCCGTCTTTAAGGAATACTGCTTGCTGGGGACATTTTATACCCGGCCAATTATTGCTCTATGCATTGGACTGAAAATGAGCTAGTGTCTCGTTGGAACGCCGCACCTCTTGACAAACAACCCGCGGTGGTTTAGAATTCATACACCCGCTCTGGTGCAAAACAAGGATTATGCGTGAGGAGTCGGAAAACCCAATGAGCCCTACACAAACATGAATGTTATCAGAGTGTCCCCCTTAATTTCCTTTCATTTTCCCCCGATCCCTGTGAAAATAAAACTATGTTTGGAAACAGTCCTGGTTTTTAATTCACCGTCTACTTTTGGATTGGGGAAAAGCCATGAGAGGAGGTCTTCCTTCTGGTCGGATTGAAGCCGTGTATTAGCCGTGTGTAACACGACGCAGACCGGGCAAATTACAAGCGGTGTTTCAGCCGTATTGGATGCCGTGACAGACGGCCCAACACTGATGAATGACACGCTCTTGAGGACCTTCTAATGAGATGCGCTATACGTCCACCGTAAATCTTACTGGTGCTTTTTAATCCCAGTAAAGATTGAAGACGAACGGTATTTTTAGTTTACATGGCCAGTTTTCGTTTTGCTCCGTGCGCATTTGCCTGTTCACCAATAACAATGATTGTGCATACACGTGTTTGTGTAATTTAGAGTGCTGCAATTTTATTGCAGTTCAGGATGGATCTTGGGTGAGTGTACCGTATCTTGGGGGCGGGGGTGGGGTGTAGAAGGGGAACGGAAGCCCCTGCTCTCAAGGGACGACAGGATTCATTCTGATTTGAGTGGGGAAAATTGTACACCAAAATAAGAAATGTGTACATACTTTTTTCCGTTTGGGGGTTGAGTGGAACGCTTTTTTATCTTCAGGGTCTGTATACGTTTGGTAATGACTCTGAAAATTTATGGCAATAATAACTCACTTGGTAAGAAGTACAGCAGCTTTGGAAAGTACGTGTATAATGCATTCACTTCGAAGTACTGCAGTTATGGAAAAATACATCACTTTTTATCCCCCAAAAATTTGAATCTGAGAGTAACACTTCTCAGAATGTGTATTCCAATGACGGACACTTCTTCTGCGTGAACACAACCGCTCCAGATTTTTTTGTAATATCTCAGTTTTATGGCATATATCTACAATTATATAGCATTAAGGCAAATGTACGGTTCCAAAAACCAAAGGTATACTTTGCCTTCAAGAAAACGGGACTACTGTCCGCCATAACGCGTGCCACAATAACAGTCCACACACCCGCCCACTTGTTGAGTTATTATCAATGTGAAAGTCACCAGCGGGAGTTTGGGAGGAGTCCAAGGTACGGGATTGACAACAGTTATCCGGGGAATAAAACCCCAAATTGGTTATTTCAATTTGAAAGCTCAATGTACAGAACGTGTATTGACCCCTTGCACGCACGTCACACGCGCCGACTGCCACGCTCACCATTTTTGGTGGTCAATAGGTTTACGTGTAAACGCCGCGTCTCCTAAAATGCGCTCTTCACTGAATAACTCAGTGACATTGACCACCAAAATGGCGCAACCAAGATTATTGTGATGATGACGTCAGGTGAAATGGGTTGATATACGTACAAGGGAGCTGTAAGTCCTACCTGAAATACTCGTCGAGACAATGTAATGTAATCCACCCCCCCCCCATCCCCCGAAAAAAATATCACAAAGATGTTTTGCCTGATTTCAATTATCACAACCGAATTAAGCGCATTAACTGGTGCGCTAAATCCCCTGGAAAAAAATAACACAAACCTTTTGCTTCGTTGTCTTTACTCAAAACAGGATCACCTCACTTGCCCAGTTCTCTAATGGTTGGTTGTATGCGTTTATTTTAAAACTAATGTATAAAATGGGAACGAAGGTTTTCCCGGCCATATTCAACAATAAATCATTCAACTTAACAACCGGCTCCTTTAATTTTTGTAGAGAGTATTACCTACATGGTGTCGCCTCAAAAGCCAAACCTCATCATTTAATTTCGCTTGAAAATGAGAGCTGTGGTACATCAGCATTCATCAACAGTCAAAAGGAGTAGTTCAATTTCAGCAATTTAGCATTCACTAGTTAGAAAAAAAAATCATTCAAATCCATTTGATCGCCGAGATGATTCAGTTTCGCAAAAGCCAACAGCATGCACTCGGCCGTTCCACCTTTCAAAATGTCATCAATATTGAACACAGGTCTGGTGGAAAATTCAACTGAAGAATGGTGAAAAAGGTAGTCTTGAGTTTCTCCAAAATTAAATAGAACGACTGAAACCAACCTGAATGGGTGAAACGAAATCATTTTGTGCACCACGAGAAAGACATTGAATGCATAGCTTAAAAAGAAACTCCAGAATGAATGAATTAGAGAAACATGTGTGAATTTGAATGCGTGTTACTGAATTAGTTTGATTGTATGCGTTAATAAACGCTTTTCCAGAAAACCAAACACTGTAACACTGGTTCGTGGGAATGTGATATACTTTATAAAAAAAAAAAAAAAAAAAAAAAAAATGAATCACCGCAGAAATAAATAACTCGATTTATTCTTCTTTGAAATTTCTCGACTCGGGAAATCTGATCATTGTAATTTACTGGGTAATCCCACACGAGGAACAACTATCAACAATCAATCAGAAATCCAAACTCGATTTTCGCGGAAAAATCCTCATCCGCTCACAAAGGAAGCCACGCCCCCCGCCTTCCGTCCGTCGCGCACCTGTAATAGCCGTGGTTTTCAATTTTTTATTTATTATTATTTTTTTAATATTTTTTTTTTGTATTTTGCGTAAAAAAGTTGAGTTATTATTAATGTACGACAACAACAGGCCTAAATGGTGAATTGCTTATTAGTGGGTACTTGGCATACCAAGTCGTCATCATGAGTGGTTGACTTAAAAGGTTAATGGCGTCCAAGCTTTAGAGACTCAAGTGACTTACAAGACTATAGGGACGATCGAACAACGCATTTTAATCATTTCTGTTGGCGGGATATTTTAATGGCAATGGATATGCAGGCTCAGTAAAAACAGCTCTAAACATAAAATTACCTCCGTGTATTGGTATTACCGGTGTGTTGGCAAAAGAATTGCTGATATTTTAAGTGTCGGCAAAATGTTCTTTTTTTTTCGGGGAATTGGTCCCAATTAGCTTGTTAATGTTGACAAAACAGCCAGCATGGAATTACATTTTGTCAATGTTGATGTTTAATCTTTGTTGAATCCATAAAATAACAAACAGCATGAAATACACTGCTTACTTTATCTGAATTGATCAGTGGTTTTACAAAAACGTTGCTCCTGGCAAGCTTGAACCATCTTAGCATCAAGATAAAGTACGGCATTTAAAATGTTGGGCGAAACTTCTGTTATTTCTACGCCTTACTTTCTTTGAATCAGGAAAAGTTATTTATAACATCGGTGTTTGAGGTCTACCGCTTCTATTCTGGGCCCAATTTTCACAGAGCTGCTTAAGCTAAAAAAAATAGCTAAGCACAAACAAAATTATGCTTACCAGAATAAGGTTACCAGCCAAAATAGTATGTCACATGTACAGTCTGTGACTGGTATCCTGCTTATTTTTGCTTAGCAGAACACTTTTAAGCAATAGTTTCTGCTTAAGCAGCTCTATGAAATTGGGCCGTGTTGGATAAGTCATTGCGTCACACGCACGCGCATCAACCATGCCCCCAAAGTGATCGCCACATCCGGTTCCAAAGCGGGCGTAGTTTTGTGTGTTATTTGATCAAAAATCACTCATTTCATTGTTCAAAGTAGTTTCATGTGACAGAAGCTTATAATTCTGAGAAGACCTCGAGTCTTTGAAGAACGTATGTAAAAAGCCAAGTCCAATGATTGAACTTTTTTCTGCATAAACCATCAAATAAAAACCAGACAATGCAATGGTCCTTTCCCATGAAATATGCTAATTACATTCACGCATGCGTAAAGACCCTGTTGGTTGGCAAACGCCACAATGTTCACAAAGCAGACGCACAAAGCGCGTACTCGTCATAAGTCCCATGCAAAAGGGCACACTGTTCCCAACATTTTGCCAACCAAAAAGTAAGCGCGCACGCGCGTTGTCCAATTTACATATTTCATGGGAAAGGTCTACTCCTATGGGTTTCTGGTAATCGGTGGAGCCAGTTTGTGTGAAGTGGGCGTGGCTTACAGTGGAATTATGTCACACTTTAACCAGTAGGATTATGCTTTAACACCCACTTGAGTCATTATAAAGTACAATATTAGTGACGGCAAAACAACTGCTACTATTACCTTTACTCTCTTTGAATCAGTATAAGGTACAGCATTGTTCATCGTAAAACACAGCGACTTCACGGGTTGGTTACATAATTATACAACCTACAACAATTTAAAAAAAAAAAGTATTTTAATTGATGATGGCAATGATATCATTGTTTTCTAAATTCCCTATCATGTTGATATTGAGCCATTGGAAGTCTATCCCACCTCCGTGTGTGTGTGTGTACATCAGTCCTATAGTAATTATACCAAACCTGTGTTTTTCTATTTTAACGTGAACTGCAACATGCCCCAGACCCTGCCTGCAAAAACAAAACATAATAAATAAAAAACAGTAATTCGTACCATCCACATAAATCAAAAACTTTGCCGCATAGTAAAGGAGGTCGATTGTCAGAGGCTTCGAATAAACATTCAGTTTCTTTGCTAGGGGCACAGTGCAATTAAATAAATAAATAAATAAATAAATAAATAAATAAATAAATAAATAAATAAATAAATAAATAAATAAATAAATAAATAAATAAATAAATAAATAAATAAATGAATAAATAAATAAATAAATAAATAAAATCTCCCAGGAGGTCTAATGCACTGTGATGAGTCCATAAGAACAACCTCTTACCCCCCCCCCCCCCGACTACATAAAAAGGTGACGTCATGATACGGGGTCGCTATAGGTGTGGTGCATCCAGGGAGAGGGGACGTACATTTTGTTGAGGGTCGTTCCCAAAATGAGTCAATTTTGGGGATGCAACCGCCGACAAATGACTCTCACCCAACCCGGAAAACGACTCCTTTGTCCGCCCGTGTATATGTCTCGACTTACTTGTCGCCACACTATTTAAATCCATTTTGTTGTCTGCGCTTTTAAATTATTTCCTTTCCTACAGAAAGTTGTTGTGACGCCATTTTTCAAATTGAATTCATCGAATAGTCAATATAAATCGGCCCAGATAGCAAAACGACTCCGCCCGGATGTCCTAGATCCAGCACTGCTTAACTTCATGGCACAACATGTCAAACTGACGTCAAATAGATAGCTTAAAAGTTAACGGCGATTTTTGTTTGGTACAATCTGACGAAATCATCCCTTGAACGTATGCGGTTTGTTAGCGTCGGGTTGTTTTTAAAAACTAAAAATACACTGTATCCCGTGTGTGTGTGTGGTGGATGGTGGTGGGCGGGGCGTGGGGGTCCACATTACAGACGTCACCGATTTATCCGGTTGTTTTATGAATATTTTAATAGTTTTTTTTGTGTGTGTGTTCTGTTTGTTTGGTCAACACAGACAGGGCTGACGTGACGCTGGGCATATGTGAGCTTTAACAATAAACCTCAAGCCACAGGGAATTTTGAGTGATAACTTCCCCGCCAAATGAACAGTTTATTGAATGTGAAGTGCCGCGCTTTTCAGTTACGAATTTATGGTCACTCACAGTTTGACCCGCTAACTTAAAAGCCGTCCGAGCTTAAATCAGGTTTTAGTGGCGATGGATGTCAAAATCCCCCCCTCCCAAAATTTATATTTCGACTTCAGTTTCCCAAAATGTGTTTTTATTGACCCAATTTACCTGACGTCGTCATCACAATAAGCTGCGTTGCGCCATATTGGAAGTCAATGTCCCTACTGAGTGTTCTAAAGTGTAGTAGTGCTCATTTCTAGTTGACGCGGCGTTTACGGGTATAACCAAAATGCAGTGGCGTAACTAAGGGGGCGGGGGGCACGTGCCCACTCAACTGATGTTCGGGCCCCGGGTGCCCCCCCCCCCCCCCCATTTGAAATCTGGACTTTTGAGATTAAAAATAACCAGAATAAAATGTTTCACGTGGTAATTTCAATGTTTTTAGAACTATTTTTAACAGTGATTTACATTACAAACAAAATAGCAGGCGGATTGCTACATCGTCTTCGGACGCCGGTAGTGCATAACTCAGAATAAACCTCATTTGTAGCGTTATACTTGTAGTTTATGATACATTAATATGATTGAAATCAATGTTACATCATGCAACTTTAATAAAAGGGCTTGGTAACTGTGTTATTATTACCAACAGCCGACTGTTTGTGTGACTCTGTCGGTCACAGCATGTATTTACACGTAGTTTGCCATCAGCTAGTACCCACTACAGGTCACGTGATGACATGTAAACAATAGTCTCGCAGTTGGTCTGTTGTGACATTCATTGTATCAAGTAGCAGTATCTCGCACGTGTGTTTTGTTGCTGCTTTTTGTTTTTTGTTTTTTTCTTCTTTTGGAGGACGTGATTTTTTCCCTCACTGCAGAAAATATTGGTTACTTTTTGACCAACAGTTTGACCAACGTTAGGTCTAATACGAACTGGTCCATCTGTTGGTCAAAAATTGTACCAAACAAAGTTGGGTAAATATTTTGACCAACTTATAAGTCTAATAAAATTGCTACACTATTTGGCAAACTCTTAATCAGCTTTGTTGGTTATTTTTTTTTTCTAACCAATTATTTGTTGGGTAATAAGTTTTGATGTAAAAGTTGGGAAGTTGGGGAAGTTTGCTTGACCAAGTGTTGGGGAATAGTTGGTCAATGTTTTATGTTATCCAACAAATGGTGAGAATAATTAAGCAATTTGAAGTACAATATTTTATTTCTTGCCAACTAATGGTTAAGATTGTAAACATAAATTAACCAGTTCGTCGCGTTTTTCTCATAGTGACGAATCGGCAAATAACACGTTTCGAGTAAATCGATGTTTAAGTTGGTCAACTTTTCACTGATACTTTCCGCAGTTCGTTTAATAACAAATTCATTATATCTTTTTATCTGTGTGTTAAGGGATATTATCTTGTCACACTGCAAAAACGTTGGTCAAATCTGTTGACACCATTTGTTGGGCAAAGTAGAGTCCTCAATTGTTGGTTAAGATTTGCCCAACAAAAGCAATCATTTATGTTGTTGGGCAAGCTGTTTTTTGCCCTTTTTTCCTTATTAGAAGTGAAACAAAAGTTGGGCAAATATTGGGCAAATCTTTAGTAATCCAAATTTATCACAATTGTTGGTTACACTGATGCACATAAATTGGGCAACTTTTTGTTGTCGTGAAAACCATGCACAAAAGTTGGGCAAAGCCGTCTGATTATGCGTACAGCCATCAAAGTTTTGACCAGCTTTGGGCGTAGATCCCGCCGGGCTGGCCACGGCGCGATGCTTCTACAATGGCGACAAGTGACAACTTGACTGTGGCGGCCCTCAAACAATGGGGTTGTGCAGTTGTTACAAATACCTTTGAAGGTTAGTTTTTAACTAAGTTATGAAGTTCGTTTTCTAATTCTATGTTTAGCTTTTGAACATGTTTACAAAACAACTACAAAAACGTTTTAAAGTGTAAAACTGTTTTTGCAATTTGCCCTTAGCCTGAAAAGACCAGACTATGTCATAGGCCTATACTGAAGATTGTTGAAAACAGAATTACACTTCAAACGAAATACACTATGTTACTCTTCCTCGTCATATATTTACATTGTGTGATTTTAGCCAAACGAGAACAAACCAAAAGATGAAGCACAAAACCAACATGATGAAGCACAAAACATTAATGTTTTGTTTGTCAAAACATTAATGTTTTGTTTGTCAAAACATTAACGTTTAAGGGGGTTTCAATTTGTTTTTGACGCCTTTGTGATTCAATTGTGCAATGTTTTGATGTTTTTTATGTTTATCTTCATTGTACATGTTTTATTGTAAATTGTAATTTTAATCATTAGTTGGTTTCAATTCGGAAAAAAGTCCAACAAATGGTTTATCTATTTCTCCATTTATTGGATTCTTGTTTACACAAATGCTCAACAATTCGTCGCGTTTTTCTCATGGTGACGAATCGGCATTTTGGGGGAAATCGAGGTTTGGACGGTTCTAGGGTTATTTTTGTGTCTACTTTCAATTCTGAAATTTTTAAATGAAAATTCCTGACGGTTTTAGAGTTACAGACACCCCCCGATCGGCGAATCGGCCCAAAAGTAACATTTTGTTTTTGTCATACTGACGAATCCGTTCAGTGAGTTGGTAACCCTTATCGCTGTGTACGCGGTTGACATTACGCTTTGCGTGTACATAGTACCAGTTTCTCACTGCGGGCAGAGGGGAATGATTGTTTTACCATATTTTTACAAGACCTCAAGTTTTTAAATGTTTTGCGATCTCAATCTTCTAATATCTTTGAATTTGGACTAAGGACATATCTACGACACTCAATGATTTTGATTGGATCATAAAAAGGTATGTAAAGTCGAGAAAGTTTGTTGTTTTGATCACGTATACACGTAGGTTTGTGTGCAAACACATGGAGGCGAATACGCGCGATTGTAAATTTGTTTTTTTTTACTTAGTGACGAATAAGTTCAAGACATCGTTAAGAATATTTAAAAAGTATATTTTCCCAAAATATACATAAGTACATAGGCCCTTTAGGGGAACCGGTACTTTTTTTCTCGCGTCACCAATGACCGATTGAGCTTACATTTCCAAACGTACCAATGTTATCCACCACGCGTGTGCTTTAAAAACAGGGTGTTACGGCTGACTGCCAAGAATTAAATCAAGGACGAATATAGAGTATGGGTCTACATACAGAAAAGGGTACACAAAATGCGTTTTGAGGAGTTCATACGCGAAATCTTGTCCTATAATTATATTCTACTTCAACCAACATTACTGATAGTCATCAATTAACCACTGCAACAGCAATGTGTTGACGCCACAGACCTTGCAAACTGACGTTTTAATATTTCTCTTTTCCTCTTTTCATAAAATCACAGGCCACGAGAAACAAGCTCGTGGCAAAACTATTAGGGGGGTAATGGATGAGCGTCACTCTGTGAGTGGGCTGGGCACTCATTAATTGGTGGGCATTATGTCATCATAATCCACATAGAGGTTGACTCTACTTTGGTTGATTAGCTAACTCTCTGGTTGCATCATGGAGTTGATGAAATGACATCGCATTAATCGTGTAATGGAGGGGAGCCATTAAGCCGCTGATAAGTCATTTGGTGATTCCGGGTGACTGTCTCTGTTGTGGTCATCTTCTATAACGTTCCTCTTCTCCTCCGGTTCAAGCATCGAGCATCTTTCAAGGTGCCAAGTTCGAGGTTCAAAGTTTAAGGTTCAAGGTCAAGATTCAAGATTCCTCATCGTATATTCCTCAGTATATCAGAAGTAATCTATGCCGATATTTAAAAAGAAATGCATTTTTTCAAGAATCAAATGGTGGGTTGGCGGAAGTGAGCTCAAAATAGTGACGAACAAGTAAACAAAAGAAGCAAACATGTAAATATATGAACTGAATTAAAGAGGTGAACAAGTAATAAGTGTATTAACATATTGTAGCGAGTTCAAAACGTGGTTGATCGGCAGTCAGAGAACACTGAACATTAGTAAACAAGCAAGCAAGCGAGCAAGCCAACAAACAAGCAATCAAGCCAACAAACAAGCTATCAAGCTAACAAAGATGCGAGAAAGCTAACAAACAAGCAATAAAGCCAACAAACAAGCTATCAAGCTGACAAACAAGCAAAATAATCAAACGAGTACAAATTTGTTGAAATAACATCTCTAATATCACCTTTCGAATGGGGCCATTTGCGGCGTCCCGTGTGCGTGATGCGTCAGGGCTTTGTAACTCTGTTCAGTTTTTGTCGCCAGAAACTGTGGTTAACCAAAGTAAGTGAAGAAATAAAATCGCTCACTCTTAAAAATCCATAGAAACAAGGTTCCAAAAGGTTCCAGGAAGTTGGATTCCTGCCTAGAATTGAACCTATTGACAACTCATATTGAGATGAATCTTATAGTGTTTGTGAAATCGAGCCCTGGTACCGAAGCTGTACCACTGAATAGCCTATTTTGGCATATTAGCGAAACAAAATGGTTCTATTTTAAAGAGTCTCGAGGTAATAACACTATTCAGATTACTGTTGAACCTTTATGATCATTCCACCCGAGTTCCACCAGAAACGGGGGGGGGGGGGGGGGGGCAAAAAAGAAGGGGAAAAAAAGAAGTTAAAAATGGGGCAAGGAATAAGCGAATAAGCTCAATGGGAAAATGGGCCTTTCTTCCGTGGTAATGATGTCAGCAACGTCCACAATACAATGTAATTAGATCCTACGATATGGGTGTCCTGAAATTGATTTTGGGTTATACTGTATTTTTTTAGGGACAGCGCATATAGTCTTAAATCATCTCTAATAAGCTTTATTTAATCATATTTTCCTTTCTTAAATATCATTCACTATGAAAACCATTCGTTTTCGTATTGACTAAGGCGGGAGGTGGGGGGAGGGGGGATCCACTGCCCATCAACAGAATTGCAAGATAGCTTTTGTGCAGTCCAACCGTTGCTTTGTGTGATTGTTGGGTCAAATTACTTGTGAGGCGTTTTGGACAGGGAGAAGCGCTTACAAAAACCCAGAGAAAAGCACACTATTTTATTACTCCCCATTTGTTTCAATTAAGCTTCATGGATACCTGACTTTCTTTGAAACCCCCATGGGAACCAGTAGGGCAGCTGTGATAGTAAGTATAATAGTATGTGCCATTAAGCTTCATCTCGAAATATTCTTCTGGTGTTGGGTGGAATTTTACACTAATTTGGCAGATGCAATTTATGTAAAATCAAACTGCAGATGGTAAAGTGACTCACACGCCTTAATCTATCATATATATATATATATATATATATATATATATATATATATATATATATATATATATATATATATATATAATAATAATAAAAATAAATATATATATAAAAAAGAAATTATCAATTAATGTAATATAATTATATATGTTATTATTAAAATTATATTTTAATGTCTTTTACATTCATCCAAACAGACCCAGAAATGGGTCAAACTGACGCATAATCCGAGTTTAGATCAAACTGCTTAACCTTTTTCCAGGTCATACTGACCCGGAAATGGGTCAGCCCCCCCCCCGACCCGAAATCCGGGTCAATTCTGGCCTGGTAGTTTTTAGAATGGGAGGAAGGGGTGGGCACCATTTTCCTAGGGGGGCACTTTTGGCCAATTAAAACTGTAGTTTCCGTTTGTATTTTTCCTAAACAAGCCCCCTTTCAGCGCTCTTCTGACGTGTTGAGGTAAAGCAAAATACATTCTGCGTGTAAATAATAAAAAATAGTTTTAAAAACATTGAAATTAATACATAAAATCTCATAAAATGTGACATTTTGTTCTGGTAATTCTAATCTAAAAAAGTCCAGATTTCAAATGGGGGGGGGGGGCGGGGCACCAGGAGGCACGGACATTAGTTATGCCCCCCCCCCCTTAGTTACGCCACCGTATAATACTATACTCCCCAAAAATGTTAATTTTGTGTCATTTGTAAGCCTTTTCCTTGACCTCATGTAACGAGAACTCACAATTTGGATGGATTGTGTAGACGATAATGATCATCGACATGCTGCGTGAGCGTAGTGCATTCTTGTCAGTTTGCAGCCTGCATCTTGCTTCAAGGAGCAAGTAGAATGCTCACTTCGTGACTCAGTTCACCAGCCACGGGGAACACTGATTTCTCCATTGAGGTTTATATACATTTTGACGAATAATTTTACGTGCAATCCTTCAATTGATGTTTATTCTAGATTCAGTCTATTTCACCATTCACCTTCGCCCAAATGATGCATCCGCAATATTTGAAAAATAGAGTGACACTTAAATGACCAGATTTTTTGTGAGTGTGTGTGTTTTTTTTTGATTTTACTCATAAGAGAAAACGGCGATAAATTTCACATTTGATTATTCCTGGTTTGTACATGTAATTATTGTTTTTAAATGGATCTCCGTCAATTTCTCTTGGGTAGTCAGGGCCATTGCTGCGTTTGCTACCGACTTGCCATTAGGAGCTTTAGGATACTTGACGAAAGTGTATTTGTATACGTTTCACTTTGTACGTGACGTAAATTTATGCAGTTCCCTTTCGGATAAATTAAAAAAACAAAGTATACGTGATTAGTAATCAGAAACAATGGTTTACTTTGTTTTGTTTTATTTTGATTATCTCCAACCAACAGTGATAAACCGCCAATAAAAAAATAAACAAATAAAAACAATAAAAATAAATAAATAGAGCACAATTGAAAAAAAATATAGAAAAAAATAGAAATACAATTTACATTACAACAAACACAATTAATTAAAAAATAATGTTACTTGAAGAGTTGGGCATGTAAAATATTGTTAAGTGCATTAAAAAAATAGCAGTAAACCAATATCTTTCTGCGGATAAATGGTTCCATCTGAAAGTACATGGAAGTTTAGGGGAAAAAAAGCATTTTATGACGACGGAAAAAAAAAATCACCGGTGCTTCTTTCGATAAGAGCGTTAGAAATAGTAGAACGATAAACACAAACCATTATTTCGTTATCTTACTTCAACCGTGAACACCGAATGTGATGGGGGAAAAAAGTTCACGGTTTGGTGTTGTAAGGTATAGCTGCATTATGATTACAGACTAGTCTGGGGGAATTTATTTACAATCAACAAAAAAACAACAACATTGATGTATCATCCCTTTATGCTTTTAGACAGAAAATCCTCACAAAATATATACTTGGCCCTTAAAAAACTAAACTGCAAATGGTGGATAATATGTGTGCAGTCGTTGATGACAAGGTCTACTTAACCGGTCCCGGAAGCATTTTGTCGAGCGTAATAGACTTACAGTGGGCATTGATGAAGATGGATGGCCAATGCAATGGTTATAATGCAATGTAATTTATGATGTCAAGTCGGCCCACTAATGGCAGCGATTGCGTTATGAATCACTAATCCATCTCGTCCCCCACCGCGGCTTTCTTAAGATGTCCAGGCAGCCGCGCTACGACTAGAAATACGATTCTCGATCAAGCGAGATTTCTTTCATGATAGGTTCCATTTAAAAGATGTTACCATAGGGATGTTATCTGACTTTTTTTTCTTCTTTTGAATCATCATCTCGAGAAATTTATTATTTTTGCTGCCGTCATGGCAAGCCTCCGTAAAGTACGGATGAATGAATAATGCTACTTCTGTTTTAGCTTATGTTGTTTATTTGTCAGTCTTACCGAGTGTGGGGGCCTGCCTACACTCTAAAGACCTCCGGGTTAGAATTGACCCGGATTCTGCGTCCCGTTGGACCTGACGCATTTCTGGGTCAGGCTGACCCGGAAACTGTAAAAAAGAAAAAAAAAAAAAAAGGGATTTTAACCAATTGACCAATTTCTGGGTCATTTGGACACAGATTCCGGTCATACTGACCCAGAAATGCGTCAGGTCCAACGGGACGCGGAATCCGGGTCAGTTATGACCCGGGAGTTACGTACAGTAGCATATCAAGGGCGTTGGTATATGGGGAGGGACCGCCCCTGACGGCAACTTTGTTATTTCAAATTAAGTAGCATAGCCTGGTAGCGGAGGAGGGGCGGGGCCCAGGCTGCCCCCCAACCGTAACTCTGATATTTCATCGTGTGAAAATATCTTTATTTCATATTTAATCTTGATTAACAACTTCTACTCATTCTGCAAATCACGAATTCCTCTCCGGCTCAACATTCTCGAGTCTGACCTGAGATTTGGGGTACGGGAACTGACTTAATAGACCTTTATCATGGTGTGGCCATCTTGATTTTTCTTCCATTCAAACCAATGTAACCAAACCGGGGCTGGAAGGGCAAATAGTCTGGTTCCTTTTTGTATAAGCATATATTACTGTTATTGGATACAGGGAACATAACCAAGATGGTTGCAGCATGATAAAGGTCTATTTTGTGTCTGAACCCCGACCGGAGGCCCGGTGTAACACGTATATGATGTAATGCACATATACACGCATACACTAAAACTGATCACAGTCCGTGGTAATCCAGTCCAGCAATTTTGCAATTCTTTGCCATTCCATTCCATCTGGTTTTTAGGTATGGTTAGGCAAAAGAAAATGCGCCAGAAATAATCAAGTAATGCGGCAATCGTCTCATGAGAAATAACAGACTGATATTCGTTCTCGTTAAAACAGCAAGAACGACGACGACAGGGGGCGACAGCGACAGTGACATTGACAGCGACATCGACAGTGACAGGGACAGGGGCAGCGACGGCGACAACGAAAACATATAGAACAGGACCCAAATTCATAGAGCTGCTTAAAAACCGATGCTTAACAGTTGTATGCTAAGCAAAAGTAGGCAGGGGACCAGTCACAGATAGTACAGGTGACATTTCTTTTTACTGCCTTTGTGATTCAATTGTACAGTGTTTTGATGTTTTTTATGTTTATTTTCTTTGTACATGTTTTATTGTAAATTTTGATGTAAAGTTTGTAAAATACATTTTTAATGATCAGCAGTGCTGATTGGCTTCCTCTATAAAATGTCTTTAACTAATTAAATTATGTTTCTTAACGGAGGCAGGGCAATAAACGAAACTATATGCAGCTGTAAATGTTTACAGAGCTTATTCAGTGCTAAAATAAAAAAAATGAAATATTATTTTAAAGCTTCGGACTTTGAGTTGTATTACTTTAGCAAAATTGTAAAAGTTTCCGAAGTAAAAACACTTAGTATTCAAAATAGAATTTTGTAAAATGGCACAGGAAATACATCCTTGCATTTGCAGAACGTAAAGAAAGCAGAGTAGAACTCAAAATGTATATTGGTTCGAGACACCGCCCCGAGAGATCCACTTCTCTCACATACTGGTGCTAACATGCAATAGCGGTTAGGTAGTCAACTTCACCCATTTTCCCAAAGAGATATCAATTCTTAGTTTCTTGTACAAAAGGTAAACTACTGCGTGTAACTCTCCGACCAAGGCTGAGTTATTATTATTTTTGTTGTATCAAAAATGAATAAGGACTTGAGCAGCTCTAATTGAGCCCAAGTGTAGGCCATTTCCTATGATAAGTACATCGATGTTTGTTTGTTTTGTTTTGGAGTTTTTTCGAAGTAAATGAACTCCAGTTCTCAAGTTTCCAATAACCTCCACATGTCACCAACCTTCGAACGTTTCATCAGATTAAGTGGTCATGCATTTTTTGAGGAAAGAAAGAAAAGAAGAAAAAAAGAAGAAAAAAGCGAGGCAAATTTTAACGTTTTGTAAGATTTTTTTAATGCACGTTTATTTCAGAGCCCAATTTTATTGAACTGCTAAAGCAGAAAATATTGCTTACAAAAATGTTGCTAGTAAGCAAAAATGAGCCGGACACCAGTCACAAATGGTACTTGAGAAATGGTATTTTGGCTGGTAACATTATTATGATAAGCATTAGCTACTTTGTGTGCTTAAGCAGCTCTATGAGATTGGGCCTCTCAGGCTTAAAAAACACTTGATTTTAGACGCAACTGTTTCTCTGGAGGATTGGCAAGAGTGTTGATACATTTTGCTTGCCCGATTTTTTATTTTTTTCCCCCCCAAATGCAAACCAAATCAAGAACACAAATGCTGACGGTTTCCAGTGACTAAATCAATTTTCTCGCGTCTTATAACCTTAGCGCCAACGTCTTGAGGTTGACCACGCGAAACTCCCCAAAGCTTGCATCTGATCCGGTAAAGTGATGTCAGAAATCTAGAGTAATGTGTGGCGGTTGATCGTTTCATAGGGAAAAGGAAGTATATGTCACCACCGCACGCGAAACCTCTTATCAACCTACATTTTGCGACTTGCTGGAACAATTTTGTAACTCAGGATCGGTCGAAAAATGGCATTTCTTTTTTTTTTATATTTCAGGGTAAGCTTGTGTAACAGTATTCCAATTACTTCCCGAACGGGGTGTGAATGTCAGTTCAACCGTCCGAAGCTTAACCCACATTTTATGTATTCTAATATTTTACCACCTAAACAAGGTCCAGCTCACATTTGGTAAGAAGGAAAACATAAACGTTCACAGATTTACATATAACTTACATGGTATAAAGATAATAATGGTAGAAAACTTTCCTTGAAATATTTCTGCCTGAAGTGTTATCATTTTTAAGTAATACATGAAATAAGATTCAAAAATAGTTTCGTCTCAGTGAGACCAAAAATCTGCCTATAGGAATGCGTACAAAAATGCCGAGTGCATTTTCACCGTTTTCTCGCAAATTAAACAACAAAATGAGCTGACATTTTCACAGGTTGGTTTTATGAAAAGTATCTTGATTTGTGTAAAGAATGGAAGCATTTACAGACCCATTGACCAATGTTGAGCTGGGGCTTTAAAGTTACAAAAACAATGTTTTTGGAGGGAAGGTGAAATTCATTTGATCAAAGTTTTTTCAAAATGCCTTTCACGTAAAGGGAAGCTGATCATAACTTCCGGTGCACCATTGGTTAAAGTTTGACTGAAAGTCCACGCTAACAGTACTATCGTTGGTCGGCTTATACATTTAGAGATTTTGGGTTAACAGATAACAAAATACCCACACCCTCCCCCGCAACACACACACACACACACACACGAATAAAAAAATAACATAAACAATACAAAATAAATAGAAAAACTAAAATAAATACGTACATGAAATAATAAATAAAGAATAACAAAAGTAATAGTTATAATATAAAGAATAATATAAAGAAGACCATCCTGAAGACGAGCAGAGTATACTGTTCGAAACGTCAAAACCACACTGGCTCTTTTCAGAGCCACCACTCCTCCCAAAAGAGATTTTTACATGGTTGTACCCGCAAGTTTACTAGTTTACTAGTTATAGTTTCCTAAGACCACTTTAATTTGACATACATTACCGAATCCGTATAAGGGAAAAGTAAATGATTTGTACTTTGAGCGAACGTTGTATTAAATACGAGATGCCTGTTCAAAAAACTAAACATTTTGAGATCAACGACAAGCTGTAGAATCAGTTAACTCATTGGGCTGCCGGTTTAAAGTGGCAGATGAAGTATGGTAATTAAATATCGCTATGTAAAGATGACGTTTTCTGTATTGTTTTAGATTATGATTAGTTAAAGGGGAACAACAAAACCATCGTTCTTTTAACAAAGTTCTGTTAATGCCGATTAACATGACCCTATACGTCAACCCGGTGGCGTGTCGTGGCTGAGGGGATAAGAACACCAGACCCAAGCTCTGGTGTTTCTGATCAGCAGAGGGTGGGTTCGAGTCCCGGTCGTGCCACTTGTGTCCTTAAGCAAGACACTTAACCATTATTGCTGCGTCCTTCGGATGGGACATAAAGCCGTAGGTCCCGTGTGTTGTGTAATGCACATAAAAGAACCCAGTTACACTTATCGCTAAGAGAAGGGATTCGCCCCGGTGTTCCTGGTTTGATCGGCTGCAGATTGCGCCACAGCACCTTGTAAACTGTTACATGGTGCTATGTAAAGGAACAGGTCTCATACTTCAAAACCGTATAACTCATCATACCTTGCAGGAAACAAATGCTGAGCGATTTGAGACACCCATCGGGTGTGATGTCGGGTGTGGTAAAATGGAGAAGAAAGCGAAGAAAACAAAGTTCACAATTTTCAAATTGAGATCATCGCGAGCGTAAATAGCCTGAAAATCCTCAGATGTTTAGGGAGGGCCGATCTTATAAATGATCGACTTACAATATGAACATTTTGTTTGTTTAATTAATTTTAAAACCCTTTTTTAAGCAGTGCCGATGTCCTGGGAATTACGTCCGTCTGAATTAGTACAATGTGCGAGAAACATTGTACCCCAAAAACTCATCCGTTCTTACTTCAAGTTGCCAAACAACTAACATTCCAAATTAAAAACACAACATAACTAAATTAAAAAAAAAAACAAAAAAACTCATCCGTTCTTACTTCAAGTTGCCAAACAATTAACATTCCAAACTAAAAACACAACATAACTAAATTAGATGATAGAAATTTGGACAGATCGGGGGGGGGGGGGGGGGGGAAAACACGTTTTTCATCAAGTGCTATACCTTCCGCTTCACTGAATGTTTTCCTTTGATCTCGTGCTTTCTTCTTGTAGCTTCTTACCGAAGTAGCCGTCAGCCTTGTTTGGGGCGAACTTGCATTACAAAAAAAAAATAATAATCATACAATAAAAACATGAATCTACTCTTAAAAAATTGATTTATTCCCCTTTTAGTTTTAAGTTGGTGAATAGATCCCGGGCAATTGTCTAGAGAAGTAATTAAGTTAGCACAACTGACCACGTGTCCATCGCCTATCTTTAAAGGGTCACGGTGCCTTCGGATTGGGAACTTTTTTTGGCTAGAAAGAAAACCGTTGTTATGAAATGAATAATGGTTAGATAGATATTTAACATTTCTGTGATTTGAAAATTGTGTGGTTTTTGTTTATTATTTCGTCACAGAACACGGTCCGCCATTTTGTAGAAATGACTCCACAAAATGGTGCACCGTATATGTTTCTAAAGGTAGGTGTGGTTCCGCTGATTGTATTTCCAGAGGCAAAGTTATTGTTCGTTTGTTATCACTACTCACTAATTACAAGACAATGTAGGTGTTTTAGTGCATGAATAACTCTTAAAAAGGATGGCGAGCAATTACAAACAGCAACATTTTAAGGGATTCGAAGCCAATGGTTCCCCTTAAATCCCAGAGCTGATGTTCCCGCGTTTTTAGATGAGACAATCTCTCGAAAACGACAACACGAGTTGTATGACTCAACAATGTTTTTTTTTTTTTTTTTTTTACCCCGTCTCTTCTTCACCTTGCTGGCACTTTACTCTTGTAGAGAAAATTCTACCCGTAATTATTATTCACCAATAAATAACTCCACTGTTCCATTAATTATCCCGCAGGCTAAATCATTCCATAAACTGAGTATACGAAGACGAGATGGGATTGATGATGATGAACACGCTTTTCTTTCATGGAAAAAAAAACCCAATAATTAATTACTTGTGACGACTATGGATGAGAAACCTTGGGTCCAAAGTGAAGAGAATAAAAAAATATATACCTATAAAAAAAAGTGTTATAAGTGCAAAAACAAAATTAATAAAAAGCAATGGCTTTTATGACGAAACACCTCATTTTCGAGGGAAATTTAGTAGTTATTATTGTTCCTGCCTTAAAGGGTTGACCTTTGGTGAATTTCGGAAATATCAAAAGATACAAAGTAACAGAACCTTGCAGGCTTTACCACTCATTTTTAATTGTCCCGGTTTGGGCGCAAGAAGTCAAGTTTCTTTCAAGTTGTTTTGGGTCCGTTCTGGTGCTGAAATAGATCTATCCGGCCGATTATCATCCCTTTTCAACATTTCCCATTTATCGCTCGAAAATGTCAACTTTTGTGCTCTTGTCGCGTTTCCTCGTGTTGAGGTGTTTGGTGACATTACATGCGCACACGAACAACATAATACCGATTCTAAAATACCGATAGAGGTTTTTTTTTTCACATGACGTCATCGATTCCTTCCTCACTGACGTCAAAAGATGGCACGTCATTGGCTGAGAGTTTTACTTGTCTTTGAGCGCCTGTTTTGTGTCCAATCGATTCAAAGTGAGATGTTGTATCACTCGCATTAAAAATGTAATCAGAATACATAAGTTAGTGAGACAAAGAAGAATCTTAAAAATATTAATTGTTTTAAGGGAAACAGTATTAAAGTAAATCTTACGTATGACATGTTTAATGGTGAATACGCGCATTGGTTGTTTTACTCTCAACCGGAAATACGTCACTACTCACGGAGTATTTAGCCAAATGTCAGTTAAAGGAAACAGTATTAAAATAAATCTTACGTAAGTTCGTATAAGTATGGCATGTTTAATGTTGTACACGCTAAACGGTTGTTTTTACTCTCAACCGGAAATACGTCACTACTCACGGAGTATTTAGCCAAATGTCAGTTAAAGGAAACAGTATTAAAATAAATCTTACGTATGTTCGTATACGTATGGCATGTTTAATGTTGTACACGCGAAATGGTTGTTTTACTCTCAACCGGAAATACGTCACTACTTACGGTTTAGCAAAATGTATGTTAAATCGATAAGCTAGACTAGTTACTTTTCTACTACTTTGTTATGCGCTATAAAGACGCATACCACAACCTTGAATTGTGTATATGGCTCATTCTATAAATTTAGGGTCCGTTTTTTTATTGTTGTCCCTGTTATATCTGACACAAGATTTCATACATTTACAGCACACTCTTTCGTGCCTTCTACCTCCCAAGAGTGATTATGAAAGATATTTTCAGATTAAACTGCACACGTCAGGTGTAACAGGGACAGGAAAATGTCACACTTTGAGCCCCAAATTTATAGAATGACCCATGTGTATATGTACTCCTTTTCCCTCAAAACTCCTGGCTGCACCACTGAACATTTACAAATCTTTTCTCGGAAGTTACATTTTTCATTCATTATCCAGTCGGTATTTTGTTTATCGAGATCTGAGAAGGTCGCCTGTGAGACAAATATTCTGGGAAAACCTTAGTAAAATGGCAATTAATTTTCATCCTGACTCTATTAGAGTTGCGAAAACTTCCGATTTTAATATAAAATTCCATTACCGTCATGTGACTATGCAAATTACTTTCTGAAACCTCATGTTATTATTCATGCCCAGTGTACTTTGATGCAGGTTAAGCTTGTTGGTGCGAATTGGCCTTTCTACAGCCCCCCCCCTCCGCTTCCTCCCTCAATTAATTTACGGTTAAACAAAATATTTGAACCTTTTAAACATCTCTATACTTCTCTTTCGAACTACACGCCTCCAAGCATCTTTGTCTACGGCTGAAATTTAGCGTGGGTGACTTGGCTGTTTTTAATGGTAGAAACTCTTCGTTCACTTTATTTGACATTGTTATCTTTTGCTTCTTCTTCTGTGTTAAAATTGTTTGAAGTAAACAAGTATATCTCTTCTGGAGAGATATGTAGCTAGATACAGAACCAGTGTGAGATGGTTAGACTTATGGTAGACGTACACGGATGTGTTCAAATTTGTCTGGAGATTATGCGGTTATTTACTCCAAACTTAGGAGGTTTATATTAAATATACACCATTTTAAGGTTCTGTCGATTCGATCGTTGTTTCTCAACCCGACAATTGGAATTTCCGAAGTTGTCGTCGTCGTCGTCATTGTTGTCATTGTCGTACTCGTCGTCGTTGTCGTTTTAGTTGTCATACTCGTCGTTGTTGCAGTTGCCACACTCGTCGTCGCCGTTGTTATATAGTTGTCATACTCGCCGACGCCGTTGTTCTCATAATCGTCGACGCCGTTGATGTAGTTCTCATACTCGTCGTCGTCGTTGCTGTAAATGACGCACTCGTCGTCGTCGTTGTGTACTTGTCACACTTGTCGTCGTCGTTGTAAAACTCGTCGTCGATTGTTTTATTCATTTATTTTTTTGTCTGGTGGTGATGTCTTTGTCGATGTTAAGGATCCAATTGTTGATATATAATTGGTGTCATTTAGTGTTATTTTTGTCGTCTTGCCGTCTTCGTCGTCGCTGTTTGGTACAGCGCATGCTGCTAGTCCTTTTTGTCCTCCTACCCTGCAGCCCTTTTCTGCTCATTCTCGCTACTTGCTGTCAGTGCAGCCTCCGCTGTTAATACCGATTACCGATCCTATTCCAACATTAATTTCTGTTTAAGTTAGCAGCCATAGGAATTAAAACCATAAACACGGTCGTCATACGAGGACGTTCGCCTTAAAAAAAAACGGTTCGAAATCGTTACCCTTGCTTGGGTAACAGACATTGACAATTATTATACCGCACATAACACTGGAAATCTGATACCTATCTTGAGTTACTTTTTTCCACATCTTCGAAGTATACTTTCCGAGCGTCTGAAATATCATATGAAATCGATACGTGGTATGGATTCTCCCGCCGACCATGTTCTTTCTGTCGTTTCCTCGAGCATTGATCCGCCACAATATTTAATAGTTTACATATTGTGACCATGGAGAAAGGGGCACGTGTCGTTTACGTGGCTCTCCACGGGACGATCAGGGTGTTGATGGAACCCGGTTTAGGCACATTCATTGTGAGCATTCTTCTGGAGAGCTTCAAAACCAACCTATAAAAAAAACCTGCCACAATATCAGTCAATAATGTTAAAGGAAAACAAAACAGGCCTTAGCCCAGAAACTGCATTGTCTCATAAAGGTCAATCCCATTGCCCTTCCCGTCGGCTTTTTTTTTTTCACAACATAAATACGCAACTGATACACACATATCATAACAACTGGGTTGCGCTTTCTCCTCATTGTAAAGGACGGAAGGGCGAACTAGCAACGTCTGATAATATTTTATAGTTGACGGGAAGCGAGGGCGCCTGTATTTGTTGTTCAAGTCACCCCCAATCCATCAGAGTTCCTTCTGCCTAGTTTCCTTGAGATATTACCCCTGCTTAAGACGCAAGGGTTTGGATCGTTTATTAAAAAGAAGAAGAAGAAGAAGAGGAATAAGAAGAAGAAGAAGAAGAAGATGAAGAAGATGAAGCAGAAGCAGAAGAAAAAGAAGAAAAAGAAGAAGAAGAAGAAGAAGAAGAAGGAGGAGGAGGAGGAGGAGGAGGAGGAGGAGGAGGAGGAGGAGGAGGAGGAGGAGGAGGAGGAGGAGATGGAGGAGGAGGAGGAGGAGGAGGAGGAGGAGGAGGAGGAGGAGGAGGAGGAGGAGGAGGAGGAGGAGGAGGAGGAGGAGGAGGAGGAGGAGGAGGAGGAGGAGGAGGAGGAGGAGGAGGAGGAGGAGATGGAGGAGGAGGAGGAGGAGGAGGAGGAGGAGGAGGAGGAGGAGGAGGAGGAGGAGGAGGAGGAGGAGGAGGAGGAGGAGGAGGAGGAGGAGGAGGAGGAGATGGAGGAGGAGGAGGAGGAGGAGGAGGAGGAGGAGGAGGAGGAGGAGGAGGAGGAGGAGGACCCGCAGTAAGCAGTCTTTGATGGGCTAAAGTAAATTATGGGCGGACAATGACACGACTTGTTCGCGTTGTTTTGATATTGGAAACAGCGCAAAAAAATGCAACATCTAGAACGTTTTGGGCAGGCGTTTGGTACAAGTCTTTTAAAGGTAAAATTAACGTAATAAAGCTGCGCCCCCGAGTGTGTTTTATTGTATTCTCAACTTCTTTGTAAGGGCATGATTGAATCAGGTTTTTTTCCCCCCTCTTTTGCTTTTTTCTTTCATTGGCTATTATTTATTTATTTAATGTTATTATTTGTTTAATCATTTCCGGCTGGCGCAAAGGGAACTAGTATTATAGTGAGTGAAAATGTTAGTAAATCAGCAATTCACTGCCGGAATTTTTTCCCCTAAATGTGCGTCCCTGATCATGTTTTGGCTGTCCTTTTGGTGAACTTGCCGTCATCTGTGTTTTATTGATACCTCGTTCAAAATACAGTAAAAGATACCACTTTGCAGTCGTCAAATTAGAAGTTTTTTCCAATGATTGTAACTTTTTTTAAGTACCTGAAACCACCCAAAAGTGTTTTGACATTTGAATGGACATGCAATGCTCATACTGAACATTATTTGAGTTGATTCAACTGATATTTTAAAATATAAATAGGCTATATATATATATTTTAATCACCCTCAAATTCAATAAAGAAATGGACGAAAACAGTTACCTGCCTTTTCCGTCCATTTTTTTTTAAAGAAATTTAAGAGTGATTAAAAAGTCGTAAAATTCTAATCAACTCAAATTATTCTCTGTATAAGCCTGCACTCGTCCATTCACACGTTGAAACACTGAAGGGTCGTTTTAGATACGTGATTTTGTTTTTTACAGCCGTTGGAAAACTTCAAATGTTTCCCGTCACGTGTCATTTATCTGTAATGTCACTGATAGTCAATAAAGTCGTGTTTTTGATGTTGTACTTCATCGTGGCAAAAGATTGCACGAAAAAAAAAAAAAAAAAAAAAAAAAAAAAAACCCAGGGCCTGTTGTAAACCAGTACGAACACCGCCATAGCAGCATCAATCACAAACCTTACACTCCTCCCCGGCTTGCCATCTGAGGATTGTAAAACTAGACACAACACACGTTACTCTGTCCTCTGAAGTCCTTCTTGCTTGTTGAATAGCATGACGTACATCAATTTGTTTAAGCCGGTGGTCAATCAACCCAAAAGATGCCGCCTTAAGTAGTTCCGAAACAATCACCTACAGCATAAATAACTCAAAGGAAATGCATCAATGCAGACATTCGTGCCAAAAAAAAAAAAAAAAAAAAAAAAAAAAAATGTATAGACCATGTGACCTGTGACATCACATGTTTACAAAAGAGCCACAGAGCCTGAACTTCCAGCAGGCACAATTTGTACACAGCCCAATGGAAGAATATAGGAATCTTATATTTTTACGGAGATTGCACTGTCTGATTTTTATCAAGTTTTGATATGAAGAAAGGGGACTTTTCTTAAAACTTGTTCAGCTGTTACTTTCGAAAAATTTCACGTATGACCAGTCACTACTTTCAGGGTCCAGTGCAGTATCTTGCCTGCCAGAAAGGCCCTGGAATGTACAAGGTCTTTCTCTTATGAGACAAAGGTTCCAAGGGCAATAGTATTCTGCTTTTATTCTGATTTTATTTATTCCGATTCCGCAGTTTTTTTATAAACAAAATGGACAACTAACCTGTGACTTCACCAAATAATTTTTTTTTTTTTTTTTTTTTTTTTTTTTTTGGGGGGGAGAAGGAATCGAAAAAATAGATATATATATTTTTTTAAGGAATACTGTGCGTATTCGTACGTGCTAACTTTAAATGACAAATCGAAAGAAGAAGCTGATGTTCGGGGGAATATTTTTCAGCTCGTGGTAGCATTCTACGAGGAACTATTTTTTCAGGGTAACTTATGCTGGCATCTAGTTTATAAAAGTTACGCTTAAAAAGAATCATTCGTAAGTTGTTTCAATATTTACGAATCGTGAATCGTGTTTTCTGCCAATGGTGTCGACTCGAGTCGATGACATGGACTAGAGGCAGACACGAGTCACCAATCTTTGAGTGACTTCGACTTGACTTGGATAAAAATGACGTGTGACTTGACTTTGATAAAAATGACGTGTGACTTGACTTGGATAAAAATGACGTGTGACTTGACTTGAGCCAAAAGACTGACTCGATTGTACAACAATGATTTATGGTAGACAAATAGATTATCAAATTAGTTTCGGGGGCTGAATTGTCACTTAGATTTTTCACTTAGTTGATTAACTGGTATTGGTACCAGGTACAAAGTATCCTATTTGGGGTGGGGTTGGGCGGTGGTGGCTCTCATATAAGTAGGTTAGTTCGTCTCGACGTTTCGACTAGTGTGCTCTCGTTGTCTTCATAATTTAACATGAACTGGTTTTCTTTTTATTTAAGATGATTCGAATGACAACCGTCAAATTACAAGCCTTTTGGTTTATTGATTGCTATTTGAAAATCCAAAAAGGTCACATCACCCTGTCGCTTCTCAGGCTATATCCATAGAGCTAGCTCTATGGTCGTACCGTGTAAAGGGGTGTGATACTGTGGCTACACGGCAGTAACCGGTTGAATGGCTTCTGACTGGCACCCCCTGAACAAAGATATTGACAAAATAGGGAGACCGCCAGCATTAGGGCTGGGCAGCTCAGTTGGTAGAGCGTTGGTACGTGGGCGGTGGTTGCAGGTTCAAATCCCGCACGAGTAAATTTGTCTTTGTTCACCCCAAAATTGATTGATATTTATTTGGGGGGCCCAGTCAGTTTCCCTTGTGGTTAATTGCTTGATGATTCGAATTTGTCAGATGTTTAGAAGTTTTGAGTGCCAGGATACTTGCGGCTGAAAAAAAAAAAAAAAAAAAAAACCTGTTGAGCTCGAACATGGGATTTTATGAAGTTTTGTTTTGTATAGTCTCTTGTTCCAATCGGTGAATATGCATTTGGAATAAACCCGGTTTATTTCATCACGCTCGATCCCAATTCCAAAGAAAGAAAGAAAAAGGCACGTCCCCACGGGTCAAGACTACAACACACAAACATGTGCGGAAGCATGAAGGTGAGAAAAAAATATGTATAATAAAATAAAAAACATTATCACACACCGAAATAAGACTACGCTAGCCCACACGATAACGAGAGCCGCACTGGGGTGCTAGCCGTTCCATTAAGCGAGTCTCGAGGGGACCAGACCCCGGCTATAGTATATCGTCTATAAACGACCGAGTAGCGCACGGAGAATATCAAATGTCTTGTCAGTTGGGGGTTACCGTGGAATAATTCGTTGATCTGCAAGACGGTGAATTGAGGCATATCCGAATTGTCATTCAGTGGAGATTTTTTTTCTTCGTATAGTTTAAGAAATAAGACCGTTCCTCAATTTGAAATCACTGCAGGGGATGGCATTGTTTTACGTATTGGGTGAAATTTATGAATAAAAGTAAGCGGCAATTATTTCTTAACAGTTGCGTTGCCCTTTTTATCGAATCGTTACAATTGTTAACTCTCCTTCAAGCCAGGGCTTTGGGTACTTTTTCTGCCGGCCCCGTACTGTCAAAAGTGTCTCACCTTCGACATCAAAGGCAATCTATTAATTTCAAACAGCCAACATGATATATAATACAAATTCGAAATAAATTTTAAATATTTTTTTCTCATAATTATTATTTTCATTTTCATAATTTTTCAAATAATCTCTTCTTTAGAGGCAAGATACGCCGTGTTTAATTATCCGGCAAAAGTTGAATAATTCTTATTTTGTTAGTTTATCTAATTGTAAACTTCATATCCGTTGCCATTTCTCCATATGAAATATTTCCGTCTGAAAAAAGTGGGTGTAAAAGTCAAGGGAGGGAAGCATTTTAGACTATTTAAAAAAATAAATTTAAATTAAAACCACTGTTACTTTCTTTTCTCGATTGCCGTAATAAAATGAAAGCCCTATATGAACGTGTGTCACGCACCGTTATGGCCGACACGGACCATTGTGTCCGACAAACCATTATGTCCGACCCATTGTGTCCGAAAAACCATTGTGTCCGACAAACCATTAAGTCCGACACATTGTGTCCGTCGGACACATTGGGTAGGACATAGTGGTTCAAAATTGTCGTCCGACATAATATTTCATGTCGGACAGTGCATAACAAACGTGTAAAACATTCCTGACCCCTTTCCCCCTCCCCCTACGGTTTTCAATGTTTTCACTAGAACATGACTTCAGATTCCACGCAGCTCCGAATTTGTTTATAACGGTGTGTTTACTGAAATTTAAAGGATTTTTTTCTAAGCAAGTCGCCCATTACAAGGCCAAAAAAGGCCACTCGAGGTGCGGGCTACAGAAGGGGCGACAACCTGTGTCCCAGTGCGCAGAAACAAGACATGGCGAGATATAACCGCATGTCTCTTCACATCACAGCTAAGAACAGGGAGTGGTAAATGAATCCGTTGCGAGACAAACATAACTGCCTCTTCCCCTATTGAAACAATTATAGTTAAAGTGTCTTGCTCAAGGACGCAAATGTCATGACCGGGATTCGAACCCACATCCTACCTAATGGCTTAGCCACTAGAACTTCAGCCCGACGCAGACTTGAACAGCTCGGTCGCGACATAGGACTCTTCTGTAAAACAACAACGTATCAATCCTTAAAAATGCTTTTCTTCGTAGCCTTCACCTCCAGGTGTGTGTGTTTTTTTTTTTTGCATAATAAGTGGTAGTAAATTACAAACTATTAAACTAAAAAATGAATTATTGCCGGGATCCCGACATTAAATCACGCCCATCAGCCATGTACATTTTTTGTGTGTGAATTGTCTATGATTAGGCGACAGTTGTATGATTCACTTTGCATCTGTTAAAATTTCTTGAGTTTTCACAATTTCTCTTGACAAAAAAAAAATCGTGCCATGCAACTTTAATGATTGAATGATTGTTATTGTTATTATTGATATTTTAATCAAATTATTTTTATTTGAAATCTTTCTGGTAAAGAAAACAAAGGGGTTCTCAAAAGTGACTAGCGCTTCGACCCGTAGACCTGAAGATACCTGTGTAGAGGAGATGAGGAAGAAATGTTTTTAAGTTTTAAATGTGGGAGTGAAAAAAAAAACAATGAGGGGAAAGACTTCCTAAAAGGGACTAAAAACCTGATCCACTTGGCGTGTTTCTGACTGGGGCAGGATTTGACGCGGGGTCTACAGATGTTTCAAGGCAGCGCAAATTGCGACTAGGTCAACCTGGTCATCATTTTACTTTATTTATTACTTTATCTATTCTCACATTTTTTGTCCATCAATAGCTATCAACATTATTCTTTGGTATATTTGTTTTAACAATTTTCGGCTAACTTTCATGAATCCAAACAAGCACTCGCGGAAATTAATTAAGGGAGGGGGAAAAACAGACAATTTAGATCAGATATTCGAAAAGAAAACAATATTTGAAAATGATCGGGTCTGAATATTATATTCTCCGAATAATTTCGAAAACATATTTTGATTTATTTACAGTAATCTACTTTTAATTATTCAGACTCCCACTCAAACTCATACTGGTCCCGTTCCCCTTCAAGGTCATTATTGAAACGTCCGGTCGGTGAGCTAAGAGGCTATTCACAACAATTTCTCTCTAACATGTTCTTTTTTTTTTTAGGTGAATAATTAATTCGATCGCATCATAGTTAACCGTTCAGTTTGATATCACGTGATTCGAAATGTACGTATAAAGAGCGCGCTTCAGCTAGCGCTGGTTTAGTTCCTTCAGCTACAGTTCCCGTATTAAGTAAGCGTTTATTTCACATCGGTTCTGGTGGATTTGCAAAAGATTCGGAGCACAGCCAAGATTCGGCAACGGGAGACGGGCGATTATTTTGGGGTGTTTTTTTTTGGCGGGAAAGGCGAGACGACAGAAACGTGTACAGTGTGTGGTAACATGGGTTACTTTAGAATGAGTTTGCCTTCACTACGGGTCGTCATGATGTTTGCTTTGGCGACAATTCTCATCGTACACACATCAACAACAAATGGTAAGCAGGATTTGTTTATTTCCTTTTAACAACATTCACCGAAGTTTTAGTTATAGGCCTAATTGATTTTTTTTTGTGGAGTGTGTTAACTTACAAGCTCCACCATACTGTCGCTGTTAGCGGGGACAATTCTTCTCAAGGCGAAACAGTTTACGACCGAAGAAGAGAAACTATCCAATGAGCCGGGTCTTTAACAGTTTTAGATAACTATCTTAAAGTAAATGTTCCCCCCCCCCCTCCCCCCCCCCCCCCGCCGGTTGTACTCTGGTTAGCTTTTTTGCAACCTTTTCATTAATGAATCCAGAGTAACATTCTTAAAATGATAACGAACATTTATACAGTAACTTTGCTTGTTGTGCGAGGTAAGAATTGAATAGCTTTATACGGGCAAAAACCACGTGAATTAAATATCTGTTGGTTTGGGAGATGTGCAGTGGCAACATTTTTTTTTAAATTTTTGTAGGCCTATATACTTTTTAAAGGGGGTCACAGGCCTTTGTATTTGTAGAGGGGGCAATTTCACTTAAAGTTGTCTGTTTATAGCAAATGTCACGGTGTCCAGAGGCTGACAGGGTAGTGGGCAAGCAGGGGGGTAAGATGTTCCAGAGAAGGCAACTTCTCCCAACCCCGGCTACGGCACTGGATATGTGTTGTCTCCGAGGAGAGACTGGGTGGAGATGAAGCATGCAGTCTCGACGTTTCAATCATTGTGCTCTGCTCATCTTCAGGGAATTTTATCCACACGGTTGTAACCCTTCAAACTACTCAGTTTTTGCCTCGTGGAGAAACAATCAGGGTAAGGTGAAGCACCAAGTTGTACACCAACTCTTCTGCTGATTATAGGCTATGGAAAGAGCCGGTTCGGTGGTGTGACAACTCGACGTTTCGAGCTTTATGCCCTGATTGTCTTCATGAGTTGATGCGTCTTGATGACTTGATGGTTTAACTAGATCGTGACGTCTTTAGACACCGTGTTTCTTTAAACATTGGCAGTGACGTTAAATCGAAAATGATTTGTCAATCCATGGACCCTCCCCCCCCCACCATGAAATTTCTCGATCGGAAGCAGTGACATGGACGGATATACAACTTTATGCAAATGTGACTTTACATCCTTTTTGTCTTAAAAATAAAAACACGAAAAATAGACTTCAATAGCTTGTGTTAAGAAAAAAAATCAGGCTTATACATTGGCTTTGGACCTGAATCATTGGAATTATAAATCATTTTTCATTTGACCATTATTAAACTAATAATCCCGAATTATTACATGTTTCACTGGAATGAATGACAAACTAGTTGCAGAGAAGTCAGCAAATTAACAATTTTAGTGACATTTTTTCCCGTCTTGGTTAAAAGTAAAGTCATCTCATTCGAAATGATTAAAAAGCGGCATTTGTTGGAAGGTTTGTGTGAGCTAAATTCATAAAAAAAAACCAAACACAATAATAAATGAATAAATAAAAATAAAACATAAAAATAAAAAAAATGAAAATCGTGGAAGCATAGGATTATACGAGTGTGTTTTCCCCTTCCCTTTTAACCCTTTTAAATGTTTAGTCCTTCGACTATTTCTATTGTGAAAAATTCGAGAAATCCGAAATAGGATTTTTTTTCATTTTTTTTTGTTTTTTTACTCCTGTCACTCCGTTTCTGCACCCCCCAGAAAAAAAACCAGACAAACAAACAAACAAACAAACAAAAACCGGCAATCATGAACTGACTTACCTGTTGCCGTTTCAATGTGAATGGATTTATAGCCATGGTCCATTCTCAACATTTAACATTTTTTCCCAGAATTGAATTCGAAATAACTTCCCGGGAAGATTTTTCGTAGTTTAAACATCCGCAACAAAGTATGTCAACAAATGTTTGTTGTTAATTATTTTTTATTTTTTTATTGTCACCATGCAATGGTTCATTATGGATGGTTTGTTCAAATCTCTTCGAATCCAGATAAGGTACGACGTTGACAAATTTGCCGCTACTTATTCGCGTATACTCATTTTGAAACAAAGATAAGGTACATCAATCGTAAATGATGAAACCTGTTGCCATTGTCAAGCCTACTCATTTAAGGTAGCCTGCAACATTCGTAGTGTCTAAAAATATGTTGCTATTCTTATGCGTACTCTTTTTGTTTCAAGACAATGTACGGTCGCCAATTTCGAAAACGCTAACACCACTGGCATACTTACTCTCTTTGAATCAAGACAAGGTACAGCATTTGTAAAGCTTGTGCAGCCGCTTTATTTTCTATGGCATATAGTACCATAACGGGTCAGTAAAGTATGTTTTCCGGTTGGTGGTAGAAATCATATGTTCTTCACTCTCTCTCTCTCTCTCTCTCTCTCTCTCTCTCTCTCTCTCTCTCTCTCTCTCTCTCTCTCTCTCTCTTTCTCTCTCTCTCTCTCTCTCTCAGCCTCATGTAGGATTTCCCGGTGTAACTTGCTGAAACAAAGTGTCAGAGTACAATCTTTGTCTCGAAGGAAACTTTTGAAACCCGCAGTCGGAGAAATGCTGTGGTTCGGAAAGAGAGAAAAACCCATTGTAAAGTAAAATGTCACCGAGAAGTTTGAAAGATGTTTTGGGGGAATCGAGAATGTTGAATTCTTTTCATGTCATTTAAGGCACCCCCTTTCAAACTCTAGCCTCCGTCTTTATATTATATCAGGAATGAAGTTTGAATACCTGAGAAATGATGACAAATATTACCATTGTTAGTTTATGCCCTTCCAAAAAAACACACGATACCTCGACCCGGTTTGCTGTTACGAAACAAAGCTCTTCAATTGACTGTCGCGACCCCCTACTTTCCGATCTTGATATTAGAACCTTAACCGCCGGTGCAATCAATGCAAAGAGAGTTATATATAAAGCATCTTTTCAATCAAGACCTTTTCCGAATTAAATCGGATGATCTCTTCTTTCAATCTCCATGTTTTTACTTCCCTCTGTCTTTCGAAGCCAGAGATCCCGTTCTTTCTGAGACCGCTAATTCATTATAAACTACCCAGCCTCTCTCCGGAAACTGGGGTTCCGTTCTTTTATTGCGGTATATATAGACAAGTCACTCGTCCGTCTGTCCGAACTTGTCCCAAGAGATTTTGCATTCGATAAAAAAATTGTTAAATGCATAGAAATCACTGTAGACAAGCCACCAGTCCATCGGCTTGATGATTTTGCCGTTATTTCTTCAGTTTGAGGAGTTTCAATCGAGAAACGACAAGTCAGCAGTCCGTCTGTCGTATCCATGTCGCCAATTATTTATTTAGCTGGCAGTTGTGGAATTAAAGTCGAAGAATAAGTAGTCTAGTCATTAGTCCGTAAGTCTGGTATAATTTTTACTCCATTTCCCCCATCTTAATTACTGCTAAGAGACTGGACACTGTAGCCCCACTGTCTAAACGGATTATGGCCAGTACCAGAGGCAATTCATGACGCAAGACTCGATTTTTGACGCCCGTATACAAATTCCCGATTCGTTAAGCTCCCCATCATAATATACTTCAACTATTATAATAAAACTTTTGCAGTCGTGATAGACTTCAGGCATGATATCAAAGTATCAGTTGTAATAGCAAATTGTCCGAATACCTTAATTAAACTGTAACTAACTGTCAACTTGTTGCCCTTTTTAAGTTCTTATTCGGTCACTGTTTAATATAATTTGCAACGTTGTGACGTGGTACCAAGTCGTGGGAACTTATTCAATCGGCTATAAAAAAGATGTACATTTTCATTGCCAATGATAGAGGCAACATTTTATTGGCTCGCCTTATGTACAGTCCGTTTGGGAATAAATATCGTAAGAAAAAAGGCAACGGAGTGATTATTCACTGATGCTATTTTCTTGGGTAGATCAAAAACAACATCATTAAAAAACAAATTTTGTTTTCACAATCATCAAAGTTCGTAGCTCAGATTAACTACAATGAAAAATTTAAATCATCAATACTTTAAATTAGAGCTATAAATTGCGGGGAAAAAAAGATGATGAGACCAAATGATTATGCAAGACGTCTTAGCACATAAAAATGGGCATTGATCTGCGACAGTTATCGCATCATTTGTCATTAGTGTTTTATTCAATGTAACGTTGTCCAGGTTTTTATTACCTTTTTTTTCAGTGTACCTTTTGAAGTAATGTACAATTATACAAAGCGCATTTGAACATGTTTTATGGAACTTGCACTTTAGAAATGAATAACTTGTTATCATTATTTTAATATTATTATTATTATTATAACTTACCATTTGTTCTAATAATTATTAATCGGCCTTAAAAGGCAGTAAATAACAAAATGTGAATCAAAACTTAATTGAGATAAATATTGTGTAACAGGTGTTCAATGAAACAAAACAATTAGCTAAAGAATTGTGAACAGAAAACACACAAAGAAGAGGGCGTAGCAAGCAGAATCGAGTGAAGTAATTCTAGGAATATAGAAGATGATTTCATGACACTTTGTATTGTTTTTTTTTTTCAGCCAGCTGCGAAACACTCAACTGTGAAACCGTCAGTTCGGCCGCTTGCAGATTTTGCTTCAGAAGAGGTACGTTTGCGGAGTAAAACTTTGTTTTGAAAAAAAAAAAAATGTTTTACATACCTAAAGTGATTCATTATATTGTACCGGTACATGGTGTAGGTCAAAGGCTGTTTGAATTTCCGTACTAATTCAAAGTTGGGATTGTGAATATATTATTTTAATAAAGTCTCTTCAAGCGCGCACGTAAAGCGTGCTATTATTCTTCGATGGGAGTGGATACCAGGAAATGCTTTCATTTTGATTGGAGTATGTTCCCTGGTGTACTGATTAAAGGAATATTTGCGATGTCTTATGCTTGTACAGTTTAAACGTACGACGAAATCGGAGGGTGGTATTCCCATGGGACACGCCCCTGGGTCCAACCAAAAAGGGGGGAAGGTGTCTCCCTTTTTATCCTCTGAAATATAGCCCGGGCTACATTTATGAACAGGGGTTTTACTACATTAAGGCCTGGGCTAAATTTATGCACAGGTTTGTTGCTACAATAGGGCCGGGCTACATTTGTGCACAGGGTTGTTGCTACAATAGGGCCGGGCTACATTTATGCACAGGGTTGTTGCTACAATAGGGCCGGGCTACATTTATGCACAGGGTTGTTGCTACATTTAGGCCCGGGCCTTCCTTTATGTAAAGGGGTGGTGCTGTAAGGCCCAGGCTACATTATTTTATGAACAGGGTACGTTGCTACGTTTAGACCAGAGCTACATTTATGTACAGACAATTAGGTTGCTGCTTCAGTCAGCCTCATACAGGCTTCATTTAGGGCTCAGGCTAAATTTAGATTCCACACAGTCCAACAACTGTTACGCCTAGTAAGTTACTTATGTTTTGCTTTATAGTGGACCGGGGTTCCACCTTATGCCATGCTTATCCCTAAACGTTCCATATTTTACTGTAGTTCTCTGTTTACAATGATATGCCAACAAAACAGCTTTAGATTTCAATGTCAGAGTTACCCGTTCAATTCTAGATGTCTTTCATTTTAGACTGTGCGAAGTCGAAGTACACTGTAGTGCATTTATAGTCGTTGACCTTGGGGAGAGGGTTTTTCTTGAGTACCAATCAGGCATAAAGTTTTTCGAAGGGCGAGTGAGTCTGATTCTCGAATGTCAAACTCCCCGTGAAGTCATGTGTGTGCGTGTGATCTCAGGCAATGTGTTGGGGAACCTTATCCCGAAGTGATTTAATATCACACATAGACATGCGTACATCATTAATGTCAGACGACCGTTTGAAGAGTTCGAGCAGCTCTTCCGTGGTGGTTTGCACCACCACAGCTAGCTGTGGCCGCCGCTCGCGCGCGTCCACGCACACGCGCTGTGAATCCTGCATGCCGATTGGTACATTATGCACGGCTAACGCGCTATTTAAGCGTCGCGCGCGCGTGCGGCCGCCATAACTGCGGACTGTGGCGTAAACCACCACAAACGAGCCGCTAGGATTTAGTGTATAGATAATCCCCTTATATAAAGTATTCAATGCCTTCTTTTTTCAAATTAGTCGAGCCACGGAGGGGGAAAGAAAAACAGATTAATTATCTTTTGACCATGGTGGATTTAGGAAGGCATCTCATTATCATATCTTTTTTTCACAAAAGGAATTTTAGTTTATTTCATTATTTTTCCTTTATTTATTTTATTTAATTTTTTTCCCCTTCACATTTTATTTTAGACTCCGAACACTATAATGACAACTTGATTTCACGCTATAAGTGTTTGAATCCAAGCGGACTTGTCCCAACGGCTTTTCTTTTAGCGTAGTTCTCGGGCAGAGTCGAGCGTAAAAATATGCAATAACCTCGGGTAGTCCAATCGGAAATTCCGACGTGTTTCTCGCCTTCTCGCAAGGACACCAGTTGTTCCGGTGAACGTGCTGAATCAATCATTCACAATTTTTTGGTTTGTTTTGGTTTTTGCAGTGTTTAGAGATATTTTTGTAAGTTGATTGTATCATTTCCACGGTGAGAAAGACATTTGAATGAAGATATTCTTTCATCAAGGATAATGAAAATGCGCTGAAGTTTTGCCCCTTACCAATTTTGAAGCATTGTAAACTGTGTCCACTGTGGACAAACACAAATGAATTATTCATCGAATAACGCAGTTATCCTACGCACGCCAAACACAACATTGTGAAGGTTGAATTCGTTTCCGAATGGCACAGTTACCTTTAATGACGTTACAAACAACGCTTGTGACATGACAATGCGTACATAATCCGTCCGAATTTTATGTTTTATCAAACTTGTTGCCTATTGTTATTAGCAGCTGCCTCTATCCCCCCCCCCCCCCCGTGTTTGCAAACACGTCAACATTTTACGCACAGAACAGCATTAGTTTGCAAGAGTTGGTATTTTTTATCGTAAGAGTATTTGTTTGTAAGAGTCGGTATTTTTATTGTAAGAGAATTTGTTTGTAAGAGTCGGTATTTTTTTGTAAACCGTGTGCTTTTATTCATTTTTTTTAATTGTAATGTTGACCATGTAATTCAAATGCAATTCGGCTCCCTGGCCGCGACATTTGCAATGTTTTTAATCAACCAATAAACCAATATTAATAAACCTTGGGCCTACGTGACCGCTATTGTCGACTCGGTAAATCCAGGACTTATACTCATTGTCCTCCCATTCTAGTTTTATTTTTCTGCGACGTCCGAAAATTGGTTTCGCATACCACGGCGATCGCGAGAAGGTCACGAGGTCTGTCAAACGAAGTCAAACCACCCTGGCGCCTTCTGTAAACACGCCCCACCAGAGCAGTTTGTACTGGGAAAATGGTATTGGATATTGTTAATGCTCTAAAGAGATTGTACGTTTCCTCACAACACGAGTTCCGCTAGCCTACATCCCTGAGAACAGAAAGGGGGGAAACTGCCTGGTTTGGGGGTGAACTCCGCCCGAAGTGAACTCGCTCGTAGCAAATAACACCACAACATACACAAACTGATTAAGTCTGGATCCTGCATTAAACAACATTGACATTTTAATAATCAAGGCAATCCCGTGTGACAAATGGCTGTTCCACAAGCCACCTTTAGGAGCAGCAATTTTGATTGTCATCGAAATGACGCTGGGTTATCACTGGCGTAGCCCGTTCATTCATCAACACTTCGCACTGCTTTAATCAAAGCTATTCTCAAATTAACAGGGGTGGACAATAAGTTGAAGGTTATTTATTTGACATTACCTTTTTGATAGAGTCTCTGTAAATTTAACTACCTTGACGGGATTGTATGCACCTTTATTACCAATGGTGTTGGTTACATCTCTGTTTCTTTCGTAAAATCCAACCAGGTCATTATAACAGCAAACTCAAACGCAGTTTTCTGATATCGTATATTTTATCAGGGTGATTTGTACCAGTGCCAACTTGACGACTTAGCTTCCAAATAAAAAAATATATATTTTGTGGTTTTTTTTTGTGTTAACTTGTATTTATTTATTTAGTTAACTATCTGTCGATTGATCGATTGATTGATTAATTGATTGATTGGTTGGTTGGTTGGATGGATGGTTGGTTGGTTGGTTGGTTGGTTGGTTGGTTGGTTGGTCGGTCGGTCGGTCGGTCGGTCGGTCGGTCGGTCGGTCGGTCGGTCGGTCGGTCGGTTGGTTGGTTGGTTGGTTGGTTGGTTGGTTGGTTGGTTGGTTGGTTGGTTGGTTGGTTGGTTGGTTGGTTGGTTGGTTGATTGATTGATTGACAGATTTATAATTTTGGGGGAGGGGTGGCGTTTTTTTTATTTTGTTTATATATATATTTTTTTAACTGCTTTTATTTTGTTCCAACTGTTATTCATTTTTATTATTATTATTATTTTTATTATTATTTGTCTTAAAACTACAAACCCTTCCCTGTCTTTTTGAATGACTACGATGATCAGTGAAACTCGAACATTGCGCGGACGTCTTTCAATATGAAAGCCAACGCTCGTTATTGCATGATGCTGTTTCGAGCACGTGACCTCCTCAATGCAATTTTCACTCCTGGTTCAAGAATGTTTGAAAACTAGAGGAAACAAGTTAATGCACTTGTCCTAAAGCCCTTTACGCACCATACATATAGACGATACAAAGACAAGTGTAAGATTTGCAAGTTTTCTATGGCGGTATGCACTCTGGGTCTTGCATACTTGATTTTTTTTTTTTTTTTTTACTCCCGAGGGAGCTGAGATGATTTTAAAAGGAATGACATAATTGGCCCAGTGATCAGCATTCGGATACACCAAACTCTTCTTAAACATAGGACTAATCCTAGCTTTGAGATGCAAGATGAGTTGTATTGTGACATCACACTTTCCTTAGCAATTAAGATTGATTCATACATTTACTCATATTAAGATGGGTCTGAGCGCTTCGTGAAATCGACTGGAGGGTTAATAAATGTTCGAAACACAATGATCTTGCTTTGGAATTGCGTTATATATGCGCCGACTATTTTTAGTCACCTGAATGTAGTTACTTAAATCAACTTTCCCCAAAGGAGAATTTCTTTTGAGTGCAAGCTCCGAGCAATCAAGATCGGGCTTGGCAAAATGTAAGTTGGTTTATTTGTGATTGGTTATTACAATAATGACATCATATCAAATAATATTTGTTCCAAACATCTTCGCTGACAACAATTACAAAAACTGCTATTTCAGATTTTGCAACAGTAAAAAAAGGCTGGCTTTTTTAAGTCCCAGCTCAACATTGGCAAACTGACTGTCCATGCTTCCATTCAGTGCACAAATCAAGATGTATGTCAAATCAAGATGTATGTAACAAAACCAACCTGTGACAATTTCAGCTCATTCCGTTGTTGCATCTGCGAGAAAACGTTAAAAATGCATTTAGCGTTAATTGTGTACGCATTCTTATAGGCAGACTTTTGGTCTCACATGAGGCAACAGCTTATTATTTTGGATATCATTACATTTATTATTCAAAAACGATAAGACTTCAGACAGAAATATTTCAAGGAAATTCTTCATCATTATCTTTATACCATGTAATGTTTATGTAAATCTGTTGACATTAAGGTGTTTCCCCCCTACCAATGTTGAGTTGGGCCTTAACTGCATTACTGAGTGCTCTAAAAAAAAAAAACGAATTTCAGGCAGAATTTGTCTGCAAAATAATGCAATTCGAGTCGGCCTATAAGCCTACATACTCATACGAAGGGCTTCCGTGTGCTCGTGAAATCAAGGGACAGTTTTAAAAACATTGATCATGCCTCATCATGAAGTAACTTATACTCGCCACGAAACGTTTTGTTTATTAGAAAAAGAAACCGACACAACATAGTACTTTCTTTACTTCGTCAACCGGCCGCGCGTCTGAAAGTCCCAAGTCGTCCGGGGGAGTTTAATGCGGGCAGATGCTCCGACTAGTCCGGGATTTCTACCCCAAAATGTACCCCCGACGAGAACGCAGTGACCCCTCTTACCGGCTTGAGATGGGACTTGGGAGGAAGTGGAAATCGAAACCTCTTCTAACCAGCTGCCACTTTGTTCACCGTAAACAGAATATGTTTTATCCCTACAGGCAATACCGCCTTAGAGATGTAAGAATACGCACCGAGTACTGCTGATCATTCCACAACTTAATCTTACTTTTCCTCCCCCCCCCCCCCTGCTATTGTGGGTACAGGTTCAAGTACACGCACTTATTTTTTCTATCCGTGGGGGAGAAAATCATTGACATTTGCGAGAGTTACAAACGTAATCTTACGCCTGTCTGGGCCAGAGGATGTTGAAGTGTGATAATGCCATTGGGCCGAATTGTTCGCACCCTTGCCCCTCGGGAAGAAAATTGGCGGGTAAAAAGAAGAAGAAGAAGAAGAAAAAAACCCACAAACAAACACAAACAAAAAAACAAACAAACGCGTACAATAAACATGTTGTCGGCACGCGAGTGGATGATAATGAATTAGTCTGGTGTAATTGAATTACACCACGTGAAAGATAGTTAAGAACGCATAGGTTCCTTTCCCGTTCGTCAAACCACTTCAAAAGATTGCGTTTTCCATCCCGTTATTGTGCGTTTCAAGTTTTTTTTGAGGCCATTCTCGGTCCGTCAAGGCAGACTGCTGTCAATGTGGAGGCAAACGTGTTGAGTAATCGTTTGTGGAACCTTTACGCTAATCTGAGGAATTCTGCACTCGTAGTTAATTTCACGCATTTTTGAATACAACAGTAATTTTGTGATTACACAAGAGTCCTTGGCGGGAACAGAAGATATCCTCTAAAATCTAAATTTGAAATTTAAGGTGCGGCTCTTTTTAAAAACTTCGGCTTCATATATATTTTTTTCATAAAATTACTTGGATTAGTGTGACGTGACAAACTTGTTTATCCCGGCCAAAATGGCCTTGATCGCAGCTAAGCACGTACCTGAAATCCTTTGAAAATAAATGACGTTTTTTTTGGTGTTTTCTCCGACACGCGTGACAACCTTAAATTGATGAAATTTCCACAGGATGGCAGGATGATGTTTTTATTCATATGTAAACCAATGATGATCGAATTCCTCTAAAGTCTGTGATCCAGTAAGATCATATTGCTAAAGATTAAAAAAAAAGGTAAGAATAAAAAACAACAGAAAAAAACACACAAAGTTGCCAGTCTCCCCTACAGAGTCGACGGCCAGACCAGCGTTTACTTATCGAAACTTATTGAATAAACCGACTAATTCTACTAAGATTCAATACTTTCTTTCCATTGTTATAGCCGTAATTATAACACAGTCATGTAAAATGCCGAACACTTTGCAAAAAAAAACCAAACAAACAAACAAAACAAGACAAAACAAAACAAAACGAAAACAAGTGAAAATTTATCGTTCTTCAACAAAGTGTATGTTACAAAGGTCCAAAACTATGGAATGAATTACCCGTATGATATTAAATCTGCTAAATCTCTCACAGTTTTGAAATCGCTCTTTAATAAATAAACGTCTTCTTGGTATTGGTACAATGATATTAATCAGTCATTGTTGGATGCACCGCGGCAACTTGTGCAATTACTGTTAAATATTCATTTTATAATAACCAATATCTTCTTTTGGAAGAAGGGGTGTGTGTGTGTGGGGGGGGGGGGGGGGCTTGCTAAGGGATATTTGTACTGTTTTCTGGGACGTGGGGTTCCTGTAACTTGCTTTCTTGGTTGGGTTAAAGGGAATATGTTAAATACCTTCTTGAGTATATACATTGTATTATTTACTTGATAGAGCGTTGGCGTTAATTTTTGCAAGTAGACCCGTTTTTAAGTATCAATAGTCTTAAGTTACTTAATTTTCTATTTGTAAACAATTGTTCACTTTCTAGCAAGTGTGTGTATAAGTAAATTATGATAAAAGGAGTATATATATATATATATATATGTATATGGATACAAAATGAAATTTTTTTTTTAATAGAAGCCATCAAATCTGGCCATTTCAAACAAATCTGGATAGACTTTTGGCAATGTTTTAGACAAACCCACCACAACCCACCACAACCTTATATATATATATATATATAATAGTAAAGATTGTCACATGGTAGATAACCTTTAGAAAACAACCCAGACAAACCCAAGTGGTTTGTTTTTCTCCAAAATCAGATATATACTGATGGCTGTACACACATGGATCAGCAGATGTATTTGAAATGAGGAAAATCTTTTGACACAAACAGGAGGACCTTTCTCCGGTTTGTCATTGGCAGCGCGCCCCTGCGATGCGCATTAATGAATGAATCGAACCAGATCGTTTCACTGTCAACTCAGATTATCGCTAACAACGCCGTGGAATAATAGTTTGATGTCCTGTGTTATAAAGTGGATAAAAGCTTGTCATGATTAGGGTAAAGGGTGGCCATTAATGGAGATAGATTCCTCAAAACTGACTCAGTTGGAAATCCTTGTTTTCTGTTGTACTCGCAGTCAAAGTTATTTCACTGCTTATCAGCCAGTTTTTACTTCTTACTCCCCGAGCGTAGATTTTTCCTCACAAAAGAATGTTTTTTTTGTTTGTTATGTTTCTGTAAATTGAGATATTTACGACGTCAATTGCACAACAAATTGCACTTACTTGACTCAAAAGATAAATTCTAATCGAATGTTTTTAAGAGGTTTTTTTTTTTATGCTCAAGAGAGGAAGTGAAATCCCCAAATATACAAACTATTTATTCCAATGGTTGCCTTTATTAAAGGGAACATTGAGGGCGGAAATCCCCGACGCTTGATATAGTACGATGGATAAAAAAAATGAATATTTATTTTTAATGAAAGCCATCAAATCTGGCCATTTCAAAAAAAATCCGGATAGACTTTTGGCAATGTATTAGACAAACCCACCACAACCTTAAATTGTATTCATTATGATTTGTGTTAATGTATATACACGTTTGTATCTTATAACAATTAACTTACTTGCTATTGTTTGTTTGAAGTCATAAGTGAGAAAAAAAAAATGTTTCATAGCATGATTAAAGCGTGTCGTGACTGAGCAAGTTAGACAGCGGCGTAGCCACGAGGGCCTGGGGAAGGGAAGGGGGGGGTACGTGCCCCCATAAATTCTCAGTGCCCCCAGGCGCCCCCATGAAAAAATCTAGATACATGTGTATTCATTAAAAGCATAGACCCTGCCCTCCCCCCCCCCCACTGAAAAGCATTGTCCCCGCTGTGCCCCCCCCCCCCCCACTCTTCGACGAAAAAAATCATAAGCTAGAGCATGGAGCTCAAGTTCTGATGGCTGGATCGTCTGAATGTGGGTACGAACCCTGGTTGTGATTCTTGTTTCTTTTAGCGAGACACTTAACTATATAGTATTGTTCTCTTGATCCAGGCGTAAATGGAGACCTGAGAGGGTAAACATTGTTAATGTGAATGATTAGCAACCTGTCCACCAATTTGGCTGCCGGTGCTGCATACTCCCAATGAGTTGAGATGGTTTGAGGAATGCTTAAGGCCCAATGAGCGGGGGGGGGGGTAGTAATAGTGTAAGGCGCTTTGATACAATGTATCAAGGCGCATAATAAATGCCTATTATTAGTATCCATTTTATCGGGTCAAAGTATCATAATTTCGAAAAATTGACCCGGGTCACGGGTCAACCTGCCCGGAGATTGCTCTGTTCTGACCCAGGGAACGGGTCATGTCTGTCTACCCTGGACGTTTGTATATGGTGTATAGAAATAAAACTAATATTAATACTGTTTCAAATCATGTTATCCTCATGTTATCCTCATTTTTGACCAAGGCATAGGGAAACAAACTACCGTTTACAATACTACATAATATGAAACGATCAAGTTTGTTTTACGTCACTCTCTTGAAACAGTCGTCCGATTTTGTCTTGATAAGTTAGGCTTCAAAACGAAACATTCCATGGGCTGAACAAGCCGTAATCGACCCATTGACACACAAAATAATGTTGTTGTGCCTCTGTATATTGTATGTATGGATGAGGGGAGCGAGATGCGCAAGCACACGGCGGTGTGGAGTATCGTACAAGGACCCATGGAGTGCCTGGTGGGGAGGGGGGGGGTTAAGGGTAAACTATCCTTCTGTGGCTTGAAAATACTAATATTAAAAGCTCAGAAAAATGAATATTTGGACTGATGTCTGTTTTCATATTGAAATAAAAGAACAGCTGTTGTGTGTCCGGCGTTCATGGGGGAGGGGAGGGGAATGATCGTACAGTCGCAAAATGTTTTATTCGATTTCGATTTGATTTGATATTGGATGTTATCAGCTCTTACAGCATAGTGAACTCAAACCGCGCCGCCTAGTTTCAATAGTGGACCTCGTTGTAAAATGCGAATAAACACCAAAGACACTCGAGTGGGGGCATAATCGGCGAGCACTTTGCAACGTAGATTTATCGATGCCTTTCGCACAAGCGCGCCAAACTTTTGTCGGGTGGAGATTGTCAACATTTTGAACTCTGTTGAAGAGGCTGACGTACCATTTTTTCTTTAAAAAGAAAGATGAGAACTTAGCTCGTTTAAACTCCAAGCCGCAAGGGTGAATCTGTGTCTATAGGGAGATGGTCTGACTCGCCACCATCCCAGTCTTTGTTATTGTAACAATAGGTCAAACAATGCAACTCGGTCATTAGTGACTAAGATAGTTATCTTTTGGCGTAAAATCCATCCGGAAAAGACACTATACAAAACAGTCGAGTATTAATAAAATTGTGCTTGAAATGTTTAATGACAATATAAATACTTGGCTATTTACTGAATTACATTCATTTTTCTTCTCTTTTAGGTGGTAAAAGATCTGAAAACTATGCATGGAGGGACGACAGAGAACTGGATAATTCTAAAGAGGTAAGATTTAGTCTCAAAGATCAAATCAACCTTAAATACTGTATCAGTGAAATTCACAAAAAACTCATCAAACTCAAAAGTGTTTGTTCATTGTTTAAGTCCTTTTTCACCCGTTATTTTTTTAAATTTATTTTCGCAATAAGACTAAAGTTAATCAATGAATAGTGTTGGTTTTGATTGTTTGCCGTCGCCATTATTGTCATATCAATTTGAGAAAATGTACAATTCTTATTGAAATGTGCCAGTGGATTGAAATTGGACAAAACTGTTTACTGAACTGAACTGAGGTGGAGTTCTTCAAACTTAACTCCCACAATCTATAAGTGTTTCCCCCAAGAGAATATACATACATTGACGTAATTCATTTATTTATTTATTTTTTTCACAAAGGCAAGGCGATTTGAACCGAAGGAAAAACAAGAGCAGACGCTTTGTTCTGTTCTAACTAAACGTTTCTTGCTTTTACTTTTAAAAAACATTTTTGTGTGTCTGGGGGATAAATGACGTCATTTTTTTGTAAAACTGTCTCTTGCGTTTTGAGGAGAGTCATTGTTCATTGTGTTTTGTCTACATGTTTGCCATTATAGAAAAGAACGATGACGTCAGAGTGTTACCTTGACAAGGAGGTAGCCAGTTTGCCGCAAGATCTTCAGGAGCAGGTGTTTGAGGTGGGTAAATATTCTAAACGTTGTTAGCATGGACGTAGTGAATGGAGAGTAATCTACAACCCCAAATAAAGTCGAATAAAAAGAGAAATAATATAATTTTAGGAAGTGGCCCTGATCCCCCCCCCCCCCCTTTTAAATGGGGTAAAAATGAAGGAGGGATTTAAAAAAAAAATAATAATTGCATGCAGGGCGCGTTAACTTCCACCAATCCCTATTCCTGCCAAAACGCCCCCAACCACTTCGCCAAAGCGAGAGGCGTGGCGGAGGAGGAAAAGAGGGCTGGAAGATGATACAGAGTCACGTGACTGTTATCTATTCTTCAGTGTGACAATTAGCTATTCTTCTCACCAACAATGCACTAAAACAAAACAATTGGATGCATAAATGTACACTTACTAATAAAACGAAAGCAACTTTACCAAACTTGGTGTTTCCAGTCCGGGAAGACACTGGCGATAATAACCGACGCCCCAATCAAATCCCATCACTCCATTGTGTACAAAACAAAGATTTCCGTAGATACAAGTCAGCAATGCTAGGGTAAAGATTGAAAATAAAGAAATCTTAAAAAAAAAAAAAAAAATCAATCAACTTTAACCGAAGTGAAGATGTACTTTTGGTGATTCAACTAAACGGCTCCGGATTCACGATGAAGATCATGTTCCGGCTGTGACGTTCCGATCCGCCCTCCTCCTAATAACATTACTGTAATAATCAATTACAACTCCGAATGAATTGCCCAATTACTTAACCATTGTCTCATTTCCCTGAGCCATAACAACTACGGATCAATTAGCTTTCCCTAATTGAGGTGTCGTAACTTCAAACCACCCCCATCATTTATCAATGTCGGCTGGATTACGTGCCAGCGACGAAATTAATAACCCTGTCTGGATCTAACCCTTTTTTTTCTTCCACGCTTCTCTTGGCAGGTTTTAGAGGTTTTACTCGCCATGAATCGATAGAGGGCGCTGTAGTTGCTGTTGTTCACTAGTTTGCGGGGACGACGCTCTGGAATTTGACAACGACCGACTGAGATATAACTTTTACACGGGCAACAACCAAGCAACTGTTGGTGTTAAAATCTGTTCACGTAAATGCAGTTTTTGATTATCAAGCACCTCTGCTGATAATGAAATCTCACGACCTAAACAATGGCAAAACCTCACTGCTGAATCTGTGATGCATCGTTTCAAAGAAAGCATCTACTAACTGATGTTGTACTCTAGCTTGAATAAAAAGATTGTACTGGAGAACATTAACAATGTTGTACCATTATGCTAATTATGCTACCACCATCTAATACCAAGGTTGTACCTTAAATTGATTCAAAGAAAGTACGCAGCCTTTGTGGCGGTTCTGCCACTATTTTCGCTGTACCTTATTTTGATTCGCAAAGAGAGTAATCACATCATGGGCAACATGTTTGGTCAACCTTAACGACGTTGTACCTTTACGTTGTTCTGTCACCATTACAAATTCTGTACCTTATCTTGCTTCAGAGGGAGAGAGAGAGTACGCATAACAACAGCAGCAGGTTTGCTGTCGTTCTCATTGACAATACATTATCTTGATTCATTGACAGTAAAGTATGCCGCGGGATCATCAAGCGTAAGCGTAAACAATGGTGCACATAATTGTCTCTTCAGCACCGGTTTGATTGTTGATTGATGTGCCTAATGTTAGACTTGTAATTATAAAATGAATTAACGACAACATGTGGGTTATTCTTAAAAAAATAATCAATTCAGAGGTGATTTTTCAGGCATTTTATTTTGAAATAATGGTCGCTCAGGTGGACCAGTTTTTTTTTTTTTTTTTTTTTTTTTTTTTCAAATCCACTGTTTAGTCACAGGTCCAGGATTGCGTTGCTCCATTCGTGTTTAAAACGTCCTGCGCATTTGGTTCGATTCTTCAAAATGACTGCTTGGAAGCAAATAACGAGGCTAACATTACCAACTGTCTCCGAACTCAGGGTTTCGACTGTGGCTTTGGCTAGCGTACCACGAATGTCAATCACGCAACCATTTCAGCCAACGGTCTACGACTTCAGCTACGTAGTAACCCATAGCTTCAGCAATAACTTTATATTATCAACTAATTTCCGGTAGTAAACCAAGGATGCCTCAAAAGCGAACTTAATCACTGTAACTCGGAAGCTTGAGGAAACCTGTAGATAAGGATGCTTGCTATCTGAACCAGAAATACCGGGGTAAATCCCAACTCTTTCACGATAAGTGTCCTGGGTTCTTTTACTTACACTACCCATCCTAGTACACGGGACCAACGGCTTAACGTTCCATCCGAATGACAAAGGAATTATGATAAAGTGTCTTGCTCAAGGACACAAGTGTCGCGACTGGCCAGGCCGGGATTTGAACCCACATTCTGTAAACTATAGAACTTTAGTTCGGCGGACTAGACTACTCGGTCACCACACTCCATACATAACTTAAACACGACATAACCTAAACAAACGAACTTAAAAACATATGCTCTTCAAACAGATCGAGTTTTGGGGTTCGTTAGCTGCTTTGAAAATATGCATTTTCGACATTTTTCCGCTTCAAAGTGACCAGCAAAGCCTAAGCTCAAACTTAAGCCGGCGTCTAAATCAAATATAAAGCCTAAGCTTTTGTGAAAAAAAATACCCTTCTTTTCGTGTCGTGGCTGAGCGGTCTTGGGCATGGAATTCAAGTTCTGATGACTGAGTCATCCGGGTGGGTTGGGTTCAAGCCTGGTCGTGACAATATAGACCTGATGCATTGACGTCATCACGTCGCCATCTTAGAGGTAAATCGATGATGTAACAATGGAAACGCAGAGATTTGTACGGGCGGCGCGCAGGATTGGCCGATGAACAACCTCAATTTTGACCTCTAGACGAGGGCGCCCTACTCAAATGACGTCATGTGCATAACGTCTATTGTGTCCTTGAGCAAGACACTGATTAGTTCTCATCAACCAGGAGTAAATAGTTATCTACGTGGTGTAGACTGAGATTGTTGATGTGAATGATTAGAAATAGTAATGTGCATCCTGGATTGCCGGTGGTTTTGAGCGGGTTTCAGGATCGTATGTAAGGTACTTTGAGGGGCCCACTGGCTGGAAATGGCACAATAAATAATGCACATTGTTATTTTTATTATTTTAATTTGTTGTATTAGGAGTTATAATATTGGGCGTTATGCTGGCTAAAAAATGTGTTTCAGTGTCCAAGTTTGTAGCTGTCTTTACAATACCGTTAATAACTGTATCTAACCTAGCGGCAAATTAATTGAATTTGATGCTAGTTTGTAGGCAAGTACCGAGTGACATTCGAAACTGCACGATATAGAAACTGACGGCAATAAATACAGCACGCCCTCAAGTGATTTTGGTAGATAGGTAGCGATAATGTGTCACCCCACTGATGTGTATCAAGCCATATTATTTGAAACTGTAAAATCAACACGAGAGGGGTAAATAACCATCCAGCCAGCCAGTGATATCAAACCCACGCCCTTTCACATATCCGACCACGCACCCTTGGATCACCTGCAAATAAACCCCGTTGGAAACAGAATGGTCGCAGTTGTACGTGTACATTATTTCATTGTACATGTACGCTGTCCATGCACAACCCGTGTCCAATTTGTGTGTACCTTTAACCGATTTCTTGCTCTACACTTCGACTTCGCATCGCTCACCACACAGTCTGAAGACCATCCTTTTTCAAGCACGCCCTCTACTTTTTATTCCTGGTTCTCATTGTTCGCTCGTCCCCGGCGTCTTAACAACGTATAACATCCAGTGACATTTTTGTCATCGTATCTCCCTCGTCCAAGTTTAAGAAAAGAAGAGATCGATCGAAATATGAATAATAGTTTACCTGAACAGTTTTATGAACCTAAAGCTTTGGTTGAACAAAAATAGGCAAGCTAGCTAATCTGCCATTTGTGTAGACGTTCAAATGTCACTCGCCTTCCAATTTGAATTCCAATGTTGTTTATTTTTTTATTTCTTCTTCTTATTTTTTTTCAAATGCTGTATGTTTTTAACACATGGAGGTTGGGGTCAAGAATACTGATGGTTTGCTACGTCCCACTGGTATCAAATAGAAGGTAAAAGATACTGAGTGACGAGCGAATACGGGTGGAGTAGAGAATTAAATGGACACGAATGGGACCTACCGCGCTTCCTCTATGGCGGGTCCACATGCCTGCGACGTCACATTCATGTTGCAAACCGCACTGGGACACTTTTTGTATCGTGTGCTGTGATTGTGCACACCACCAGCGTCGATCAGCAGCACAGTCAGTCCCATCATGCATCACTTCAATGCACATGCATGACGTGTATTCGGAGCCAGAACTCGCGCAAGCGCACCAGCCTATCCCTGGCCAGCGGTCTTGGATGAGACCGATGGAACCAAGCGAAACTTCACTGTAGTTGCGGTAGCCTTCTATGGTGATGTAGCCATTTTTTTCTTCTTTCTTTTTCTTCCATTCAGATCATTGAAACCGACCCGCGGCTTGGGGCAAAATATTCTGAGGCTTTTTTTCGTACCATCACTTGCCGTATCAGTTATTGCTAATGCATACTGTAAAAAGATAGCATGCTGGATGTCTCTCACATCCAAAAGCAATCTATTATCAATCATTTTTTAAATTATAAATATTTTCACCAATATCAATATTTTCAGTACTGAGGTAGCCATCTTGTTTTTTTTGGAAAAAAGGACAGAAATGTTGTACACCTAAAAATTTAAACTCTGACACACGACGCGACAGCATTTGACAAATCCTTAATTGTTATATCCTACGAAGCATGTAGAAATAATCATTATCTATCGATTATTAATAATTGTTAAATATTAGTTAGTACGAATGTAATCATTTGAAAACTTAACATACAATTGTTTTGTTTCCTTGAAAATAATGTATATTTTGTCATGTCCTTCAAAATTGCATTCCTGTTATCGATGAGTTTGTTCAAGTTTTTTTTGTTTTAGTGTTTTATTGTGTTTTTTTTATTATAGTTTTTTCTCTTCTGATAACATTTATGAGTTGTTAACTTGTAATTGGTTGACCCATGACCTTTCACCTTGCCTTTAAATGAATAAATATTAACTGAAGTTTACATGTTGTAAGAAACCGATTAAAGCACATGAAACTATACGTGTAACGAAATTGGAGTTCTTGTAGCGATTTTTGAATATGTAATCAATGACGTCAGCTGATTTTCGGGACATGGGGACTGGGTTCGGGGTTGATATTGAAATAAGTAGCACCGAATGGATTTCAACTGCAAAGTCGAGGTACCATGTAACGCGCAGAGCTGATGTTACGTAACGATTCTCTAAAATAGACCCTTCCATGAAATATGCAAATTGCACATGCGCGTGCGCACTAGCACTACCGGTTTATCAAAATGGAGGAACATCACGTCTTTTCGTATGGGGCTGATGGTTGTGTGACGCACACGCGTTTGTGCGTCTGCCTATAGTGCACAACGCTATGGCGTTTGCCAGCCAATAGTGTGTCTACGCATGCGTGAAAGTAACTAGCCTATTTCAAGGCTAATTGCGTTTGCGGTTACTATCATACACACTTATCTCCAGTTACTTCAAAGACTGTTTTGTTTATTGTATACCGATTGCGCGACCCACGTCACGTGACCTGTATTGGGTATTAAATGTAAACAAGCACGACGGCCTCCATCGGAAAGTACGGTACATACGGCACATTATGATTGTTGCAATTGTTTTATTCGTTCGAGGCTTTTCTTTCTCGAAATCTGTGAAAAAAGGATTCCTGAGTTTGTACCAGAGACCTTCGAGTGGCTGAATAAAGCCAGTAAGGACAGTTCGGGAAGTTTTGGAAAATCTACAAGAAACGTCATTGTTCACGGTGTGGTAGTTGCATGACGAAACGAGTTGCATTTCAACACAATAACTTTACAACCTGAAAACTGAAATCATCCAAAGAAAAGGCTTTCCAAAACTGTGTAATTCCTTTGTCTACTTGAAATTCAGCAAGGCTAGGTATAAATGCACACTTTTCCAACCTTCTTTACTTTTACCCCCCCCCCCTTTTTTCGTTTTTTTTTTTTTTTTACAGTGATTTACATTACAAACAAAATGACAGGCGGGTTGCTTCATCGTCGTCGGACGCCGGTAGTGCATAACCCAAAATAAACCTCTTTTGCAGTAGAATACTTGTAGTTTGTGACAACATACAACTTTAATAAAAAAAAAGGGCTTAGTAACTGTGTTATTATTACCAAAAGCCGACTGTTGGTGTGACTCTGTCGGATACAGCATGCATTTGCACGCAGTTTGTCATCAGCTCAGATGACGTACTACCCACTACCTGTCACGTGATGACATGTAAACATGTGTCGCGCAACCGGTCTATTAGACATACACCACCAGCAGTCAAAAACACTTCTGACGTAAGTAAGCCCAGATATTCTCCCTGACAACATGTCAGGCTTGTGTTTTATACAAACATTCTTTCTGGTTAGATGATTTGGGGATCAATCTGCGTAGATTAGTTATTCGTGTCCTATTTGCACCTCGTAGATTCCCCGTGTGACGTCGAGACTATCAACAGCATCTCTGAGTGCTTGTCCTACGAACGTCAACTTAAATCCTCACGAGGCTGCCTGCCTCCAAACTCAATGCTTAACCTGATGACGTCAGTGCCTACGTCATTACCCTCTTGCGTAAGTTAGACATGAAGCTTCGTTATTTCTTTGAGCGTTGGGTTGTCCGTTGGGAAAAGCTTGAAAGGTGATATGACATCGTTCATTCATACACACAACATTGAGTAAATTTAAATAATGAAAAAATTCTATTTTTTATTAGCTTTTTTTATTTTTATCTATATTTTGGTTTGCGGTAACACCATGTGATTATTATCTATTTTGCTATATACAGTAGATTGTTCTTGTGAGAACTTGTCTTGCTATTATTCTACTACCGCAGAGTAGATTTCGGAATTCGGGAGTAGATTTCGGAATTCAGATTCCGAAATCTACTCAGCGGTAGTAGAATAATAGCAAACAAGTTCCCACAAGAACAATCTACTGCATAATATAGCAAAGTAGATATAATCACATGATGTTACCTCAAACCAAACATACATTGATACCCCACCATGCAATGCCTTAAAACCTATATATATATATATATATTTTTTTTTTAATTAATGATTCACAATTTTAAAATCAAACAAATCACAATATTTACAGGTGCTTGTACTCCATCGCTTATCAGATTATGAGACAATGGGGGTTTTTTGTCCTGATTTTAAATTGCTGAAAAACTCTGCAGAAATTATCGGTCCAAGATCCCTACACCATTGTTGTGGAAGTTTGTACGTTATGGTATGATTTTCAAAGAGGGATTAGGGGAAAATCAATGTATGCATTCTATGGTGGCCCATAAGGGACATCATTTGTCGCAAATCTTTTGTCATGCTTTACAAAATCACAATTAAGTGTTTTTTGTTTGTAGCACAAATTGCTGCCACAAACAATATTATTTGATAATGTTTTAATTGATGTTGAAACGAACTACGTTGTTTTATTATTATTAATATGTTTTTCATTAATTATTATCATTCTTTATCAAAACAAAGTGTGTTCATTTTAACGGTGTGTCCATCATGCTTATAAATATAGACCAGTTTTACTCTAGGATCTGAAGAGCGCCCTCTCAAGTGATTCTAACATAGAATCGATTGGAAGTGGGTGCGATTGAATAATAATTATTTCTGTCCAGTATGGATAATCATGGGTTGGTGTAAGCATAGACCCAACGACCTAGCTCTATGATGTCAGGTTTGAGTTTAACATGTAATAAAAGTAGCGATTTTATAGACCCAACCCCCCTTTGCAGGACATATCCCTGAGAAAACAAAAACCCTTTTAGTATTTATTATTGTTTTTATTATTATTATTATTGTTTTTATTTTAGAATGGGACCACATAACTTGATTTTAATGAATAGACCTAATATGAACTTAACGTCATTTTGAGAAGTACGCCCTCGGCTAGAGGTGAAAAGAAAGTCGCTCATTTTAATCCATCCTGTGGGCCGCGCGTACATAGCTGTGCGCTTTTACATTTTTTCATCATCATTTTACCTTTAAGATGGCGGCGTGATGACGTCTATGTACACTTACCAACACCAGAGAACAGAGTTATATAAAAGAACTTAATAATGTTAATAATAACTTACTAGTTCTTTTATAGCGCATTTCACAATAACGTCTCAATGCGCTTTCCATTAGTGCCCTGGTCATTGGGCCAATAACATTCCTGTAATCTCTCTCAGCTCCCCGAGCTGCCGTGGCGCTTTGGAGGTTTTTTCAAACACAATATCAACCTCTATTCGCAGGTACCCATTTATACCCCTTGAGTGAAGAGAAGCAATTATAGGAAAGCATCTTGCTCAAGGACAAAAGTGTGTCATGACCGGGATTCGAACCCACACCCAATGACTTAACCACCAGAACTTGAGTCCGGTGCGCTAGACCGCTCTGCCACGCTATGAGGGCGTATAAAAAACCATGTGACACGGCCCGACAAGAAGCATTTCTGAACATTGAGAAAATGGCGCTGACCAATCATATTACACTGGTCACTCATCAGTTTACACAGCAACCATCTTCCAAGTGGACTTAAGTATGCAATTGATCCCATGGTGATTTTCGCCAAAGGCGGGTCAGCGGAGTTTCGTGCGTGACATAGCGAGTGCTCCCTCCAGTTTTATGGTTTAGAAACTGGAAAAACAAATTGGACAAAAACTGCAGACCGCCCTCTTTTGTTAAGAAAAGCACAGTCAATATTGTGGGACTGTCGCATCAGATCATTTGCGGGTCGTGTCCAAATTAATGGTTTCGGTACCGGCTATAATGCCTTAAGTTCATATTCTTTGTCTATGCAACCAACAGCCATAGCCGTAGCAGAAGTCACATGATTCTGACGCGGTCTTTGTACTTTCTTCCCTCATTTTCTGATTCTTGTTGGTCCCGATTTAATGAGAGCTGCTTAGTAAGCTTATAAAGCAGCTCAACACAATTTGTTTTTGCATAACATCATAATATGGTTACCAGCCAAAATACCATTCCACATTTTACCGTAATTGGTTTCCAGCTTGTTTTTGCTGCTATGAGCAAATAATTTTCTTCTTAAAGGAAGCTTTATGAAATTGGACCCAGCTGAAGTAGTAGTCCTCCTCCTCCTCCTCCTCGTGCTCCTCCTCCTCCTCCTCCTCCTCCTCCTCCTCCTCCTCCTCCTCCTCCTCCTCCTCCTCCTCCTCCATATCCTCCTCCTCCTCCTCCTCCTCCTCCTCCTCCTCCTCCTCCTCCTCCTCCTCCTCCTCCTCCTCCTCCTCCTCCTCCTCCTCCTCCTCCTCCTCCTCCTCCTCCTCCTCCTCCTCCTCCTCCTCCTCCTCCTCCTCCTCCTCCTCCTCCTCCTCCTCCTCCTCCTCCTCCTCCTCCTCCTCCTCCTCCTCCTCCTCCTCCTCCTCCTCCTCCTCCTCCTCCTCCTCCTCCTCCTCCTCCTCCTCCTCCATCTCCCCCTCTTTCCTCGTTCTTCTTCATATTTGTTTCTGTTTTCTTCGTTGCTTCTTCTTTCCTTCTTATTATTCCTCGTCTTCTCCTTTTTTTCTTCTTTTTCTTCTGAGATGATAATAGAAAAATCTCAGAGTATAATCAAATCCATTAAGATCTTGAGCCTACTTTCACAAAACGGAAAACACTTATCGTTTTAAAAGCCTAATTCAACCCCCTCTTAGAGGTTACATGTGTCCCGAAAATAAAAGACAAGCGCTTATCCAAGCTTACGGTGCGGAACTGCAGTGAAGTAGGAATAGGCGGTTCACCTGCCGTATTATATTAGCTTATGATTGATCTAGCCTTGCTGACCGCGCGCGGGCTGGGATTGCGCCCGGGGGATATCGGCCTCTTGGGTTCCCGTCGATGCTGACCGAGTTTGGCTCACACCGAGTGTGTTATCCATCGTAGTCGAGATCGTAGAACTGACACAAAAATTGCATGAGACACAAAGTACAGGATCCGTTATTGACGAAAACAAAATTGATTACTTTCAATCTCAGGGCTTTTCTGATCATTCGAATGTTATTATATCCTTTTTGTAATGAAACCAAGGGATCTTCAAAAGCACCTAGCGCTGTGAGCCGTAGGTCTGAAGATACCTGTGTATAGATGATTGTGAAGAAATGACAATTTTAGATGTGGGAGGAGAAAAAACCAATAGGGAAATCCCAACTTCGTTCCCAGGGGTAATCGATCTCGCCGCACCATTTTCCCATCATGCCTTGCTCGCTCATAACGCCTGGAACTGGTGAATTAAAGTGTGCCAGCTTATAACATTTTATTTAATAGGCAATGTGGCCGATCCACTCAACGCGCACTCTCAAGTTTGGTAGCCCGAAAAAGAGGCATCAAGTCTCACATACAGCAACTGGTCCCCGCACATTCTTCTTTGATTTTGTGACGTGTATAACTGTATGCGGGTTAGGGTGACCGTGTCAAAACAGGATTGATTTAAAGTGGAATCGCATCAAAATGCTTGCATTTTGACGCGCGCGTACTAAACAGCCTACATTAAGCGCCCTACAAGCTCTCGACAGTGTTTATTTCTTAACACTTTTGTTAAACAAGCGTTCCCGCAAGGCAGTCACTTTTGGGAGCCAATCAGCTTTGTTTTCAGTGCATTACTACTAGTCTGGTTCCCTGAACAAAGATTCCCTGACGACTATTATTAACAATCTTATAGGTCAGGCATCATCCAAAGCTAAAAATAGATTATGACGCAATATATACATGTATATATATAAATATTCATTAATTGTAACCAACGGTGGACGATGCCATTGGATAATAAACGGAGCGCTGATTACGGGCTTTGTTTACTTTCAAAAAGCCTGGGACAATCACAGTTTGTAAAAATAAATTGAAATATAGTGGTGAATTTGTTGGGGGAAAAAGAAAAGAAATACGATAATGGGATGTGTTTGTGATTCTTTTAAATTTTTATCAGGAGGAGTTCCTCCTTTTTTTGTCACGTGACCTTTGGGTGATACCAGACCCTAAAATTGACAAAGAACAGTCGGAGATTTTTGGGTTTGGGAACCAGACTACACCCCTTCCAGGGGTTTGTGACGAGAGGTATCGATACGGCACGCTGCCCTTGGTGGCAAGGTTGGGGAAAACCCACGCAATCAGGTGTAGTGACTGAAAAACCCAATCCACATGCACGGCTCCAGTCCGAGAGTCGAACCCGGGGTACACCGAGGTGAAAGGTAGGGAAAGAAACCACTCGGCCAACCTGAATGCCATTCATGCCAGGTCCATACAGGTAGCAACAAAATAGCATTTGAAGACCCCCACCCCCTCCCCTCCATCACCACCACCACCATCACCTCCCCCCTCACCTTTGTTTGTTTCGATTTCAGTAACCGAGAAGTGAAGATAGACACTCAAGTTTAAACTTGCACAAAATACCTGACAAGACATTCATTTTCCCAGTTATTTCAACTAAAACGTGACTACCGGATTCGGTGAATTTTCCCACGGGCTGGTTGAATGGTGTGTGTTTATTGAAAGCAAGAGGGTTGGAATAAAATGTACGCTTCCCACAAGCCACGTATTTTTTTAATGAATTTATCTATTTTGTGTAAAACATTTTTTTCTAATTATATATATACATTTGTATAATTTATTTTGTTGAAAAGTCGCCCAACACATGGCCAAAGGCCTACTCAGTACAATGTGAAGGCAACAAGAGGAATAATTTAGACAATTTAAAGAGAGGCAAGGTATCTTGATCACAAAATGTTATTATCCCTCTAATAATAATATTAACAACAAAATACAATCATGGTTCACGGAACCGAACTTGCGGTTGTAACAGTGATAAACGAGGTACACATCCAATCCATCGCTCCCATGTGAGACAAAATAATGTTAGTTTAAAATTAAAAAAAAGGGTCTTGTGTTTCAATTATGATTCAGCTATGATATCGATGTATTTATGACAGCGCTGTAGTACCCAGTGCTTTCTAGGTCATGCAGGTAGACAACACTGAGCGATATGGTGATTTAGTGGTGGTGGTTTACGTCGATATAGGGCGAACTAAAATCGCATTGTTATTTATACCCAATGTAATGCTTCTAAGTGAATTTATTTTATTAAATTTTAAAATGTACTGTCCTTCAAGTGCATTCTTTATTAAGTGCATTTCGTTTATAAAAAATGTCCTTCCCCTAAAAAATTAATGTTGATTTATTTTTTTTTAATTTTTTTATAAGTTGTTTCTTTGTTTTTTATTAACTTGACGGTTGGTCATTTAAAAGATGTCTTTTATCTAGTAATTTCAATGTTTTCTAAAACATTTTTTTATTCACAAGCATACAATAATAATTTGTTTTTACTTCAATGTCAGATTATCTTTAAAAAAGGTATTACACGGCATAACAAGAGCGCTGAAAGGGGAGGTGTTTAAGAAAAATGCAAACGGAAACTGCAATTTTTAATTGGCCAGAAGTGCCTCCCTATGTAAAAAAAACAAAACAAAACAAAACACGTGCACTCTCTTGTGCCTCTGTAAAAGTCTGTTGCCACTGCTTGGAAGTGAGGGTAATGTGGAATAAAATTACTAATCTCCCCATACCAATATATACGCAATATCATTGTGATATGTATAATAATATGCATACTTTAATAACAAGAGATCAAAATAACTTTTCTCTTTCCAAAAGCCAACGATGTGACATCGCTGTGTGACAATCCATATTGAAAACTGGACGAAAACTGTGTGGGGGTCCCAAAACCATTCATATATTTGTTTTTACGAATGTATTACAGGAATGAAAGATCTCGGGAGGGAAGCAATCACCGTACCCGAAAGTCATTCTTCTGATGTTTTTCGACAGTTTTATGTTGTGTCCGCACTTTTGGCACCTCGGGAGAATTCTTCATAAAGGAGGGGTTATCGTTTTACGGAAACCTACCAGTCACCCTGCAAACCTGAAATAAGATAATTTTTCCTCCGTCTGAATTTTTATGTTATTAATTTTTTTTTCTTTTTCTTTTTCTCTCTTTTTTTTTTTGCCATCGTCAGACACAATTCGTTGTTTTCTTCAGAATATTCGCTCCAATAAGTTAGCTCAGGTTACATTTTGGTTATACGATTCCATCGACACCCGGCACACTGAATCTCCGTAATGGTACACCTGGACTCGTTGAAAACCGATAAATAATAGAATATTCGGGACCTTGTCTTTTCAATGTTGATAGCGGGGTATCGAACTTAATTATAGGTGGACACAAAACACAGACCCCTGTTTCTTATCATCGGTGAAATGTCAGCGAAACTCAGGAGAAATCATGTGTAGATGCCCGGCCAATATTGCATTGGACCGGTACAAAAGGCAGTGGGACACACACACACACACACACACACACACGCTGAAAACCTTCCTCGGCAATTGGTTATATTTGGCATTTCAAAATCCGATCATGAGGCTAATGTCCTTTTCAGAAGCACAACAGAGCTTGCGGAAACATCGTCGTCGGTGAACAATCAGAATGCGCAAATTGGCCAAATCCTTGAAGATAAAACATTGCATTGAGACGACCTAAATCAAATCTAGAGTGTCAGTTTTATCGTGATAAAAGAAAACCAACTAAATTTCCCAGTTCCAATTTTGAAAAAAACTTTTGGTGTCTTTTGTATTGGATTTTCTACATTATAGAACAACACTATAATAATAAATAACTTTAAAAAAAAATGAATAATGAAAAAACAATAATGTGACAGGTATAAAATAGTAACCCTCACTAAGTTTCATTTAACTATTGCATTACTAAGAATTATATATATAATCCAGTTACTTTATTTTCTGTAGAAATTCCGTTTTATAATATACATCTGGCCTTTCTTTTGAATTTTCAAATCGAAGAACGCCACCATCGGCAAGTGCCGGCCATTTTTCTTTATGACACAGACGATTCAACTTGTCAATTCTTCGTTTTACAATATAGAATAAACCACTACCACTAGAAAGCCGTTGTCCTATTTTCCTTATTAATACTGGAGCAAAACAGTGTCACAATAATACGGACCTTGTTTCTTTACCATCGTAAAAGCCAGTACCATTCAGTAGACGAAAATGTACTTCATAAGTAATGAGCAGTTGTCACAGAATACGCATTTTCAAAGAGAAATAATAATAATAAAAAATGAGAATCCAAGACTGGTCATAAAATATGAATTATTAGATTGAAAATAGTGGATGCTTTCGGGAGGCAATAACGGAAAGCACGCTTGACTGAGAAATTTTCGTGACAGCATTTTACCGCAGTCAGCAGTATACGATGTTTTCAAATACCATACACGGAAGTAAATTTTATGTCACAAAATGTTGACAGCATACAAATTTAAATAGTTAATGCTTTATTTTTCTGACAAAGACGTGTGATCCAAAGAAGACCTCGAACGCGCGGCAAGGATACTAAATAATGTACACCATGCAGAATGAAATGTGGCATAAAGTTTTAATTTTTGGCCGTTTCCTGAGGTTGGGCGGAGCTTAGTGTGAGAAATGTGGGGGTAATAAATAGGATTTGAAACGTTACATGGTGGAGATACAATCCAGTGAGGTTTGCAGTAACAGCATGTACATGAGTAGGATTTGAAACTTTGCATGGTGGAGATACAATCTAGTAAGGTTTGCAGTAACACCATGTACATAAGTAGGATTTGAAACTTTGCATGGTGGAGATACAATCTAGTAAGGTTTGCAGTAACACCATGTACATGAGTAGGATTTGAAACTTTGCATGGTGGAGACACAATCTAGTAAGGTTTGCAGTAACACCATGTACATGAGTAGGATTTGAAACTTTGCATGGTGGAGATACAATCTAGTAAGGTTCCCAGTAACACCATGTACATGAGTAGGATTTGAAACTTTGCATGGTGGAGATACAATCTAGTAAGGTTTGCAGTAACACCATGTACATGAGTAGGATTTGAAACTTTGCATGGTGGAGATACAATCTAGTAAGGTTTGCAGTAACACCATGTACATGAGTAGGATTTGAAACTTTGCATGGTGGAGATACAATCTAGGTCTGCAGTAACACCATGTACACGAGTACATGTATGCCTACATGTAATTTAAAAAAAAACAGCGAAAATTTTATTGAAAAATCGATGGTCATAATAGTTTCATGTTTTTTGTTTTCAAACAAAACGGTAAGGATGGACATGGTTCTACCGCAAGCTCATCTTTGTTATTGTCTGTTCCCACATAGCATCATTTGATGTTTTTTATGTATTATTATTTTTTATTTATTTATTATTATTATTATTATTATTATTATTATTGTAATATATACATAGATAATATAATGTTGATGCCCTTGCTATGGATTCATAATGAGAAGGCATTTATTTTTATTGCGCTTTTAAAAAAAAAGAAGACCAAAATTCAAACTAAGAATTGGGAAACAGATACGTCTAAAGATTATTCTTAAAGGTGAATACTGAAGAAGAGTCCCGGATATTTTAATGGAAGACACCAAAGAGCAGCAGCCGATTGTAAAAACGCATTTCTACCATAGAGTAATCCAGTTGCGTAACTAAGGGGGGCACGTGCCCCCAAACTGATGTCCGTGCCCCCCCCCCCCCCCATTTGAAATCTGGACTTTTGAGATTAAAAATTACAAGAGTAAAATGTTACATTTTATAAGCATTTACGTAGTATAACTTTAATGTTTGTAGAACTATTTTGAATTATTTACACACATAATGTATTCTGTTTTACGTCAACACCTCAGCAAACATTGAAAAGGGGCTTGTTTAGGAAGATTACAAACGGGAAGTACAGTTTTAATTGGCCAAAGTGCCCCCCTAGGAAAAATGGTGCACCCCCCTTGTGCTCCCTAAAATATTGCCCTAGTTATTGCGCTGGAGTAACCTGGTACTGGGAATGTTGAGACGAGTTGTATCGCGGGAAGAAGGAAGACCATGGCGGCCGGGTTGGTGAAGCTCAAACATAATTTGCGAGACAAAGGGAAGCGACGTCAACAATGGCCTTGTATAAACGTGTAATATTAACGAGAATGTTAAACCGGAAGCGTTGCTGCATGGATAACCAGTGTAATTCTGCAAGTAACCGTGACCCATAAGCTCTCCAGAAGATGCTATATAAAAGTGACTTACAATTATTATTGTGCGAAGTGACTAGACAGCGAATTCCTAATTCTTGCAAAGATGAAAAATCAGTCGAGCTACATGTAGAATTTACTTGCGATGACATTGACATGATAGATGTACAGGGGCGGATCCAGGATTTTCCAAACGGGAGGGGGGCATGAAATTTACCGATCAAGCAGAAAATGATGATTAAAGGCAAGTTGTGGCGACTGCAAGGGCGTAGCGCGAAGCCCTTACAGCTTGGGGTCCGGGCCCTCAAAATGTCCCTCAACAACACCCTCAAATGTCCTGAAAAGCACGGACGATTTTACATGTTTACAGAAGTACACTTTTCAATTAAACTAACCAAAAAGGGTCTCTCATTCAATTTAGTTTTTTTTTCGGAAGGAAAAATAGGAGGGCGTGCACCCCTCACGCCCCCTGGATCTGCCCCTGATGTAGGTGCTACGATTTATGTTATGTTGTGGTGTGTCGTGGCCAAGCGGACACAAGCGCGCTGGACTCGAGCTCTGATGTTTCTAATCAGCAGAGTGTGGGTTCGAGTCCCGGTCTTGACACTTAGGTCATCAAGCAAGACACTTGACCCCTGTTGGTTCGTCGTTCGGATGGGACGTAAAGCCGTAGGTCCCGTGCGTTGTGTAGTTCACGAGAAAGGGTTCGCCCTGGTTTTTCTGGCAGTGCCTGCTGAATGCGCCACAGCACCTTGTAAACCCTTATGAGGTGCTACATAAATGGGTCTCATGTAAAAAAAAAAAAAAAAAAAAAAAAAAAAACTAAAAAATAAAAAAAAAAATTCAAAACCCATCTTCAAGCAATATAATTAGCGCCTTTAGTTCCCGATTGTTAGTAGATACGTGTGCTATATTCCGGTATGTATCATTGTATTATTGTATTGTTTGGACGCAGCAGCGTTTTGTCAGCGTTAATTTTTAATTTTCACAAGAGATGCATTGAAAATTTGACTCAGATTTATCAGCCAGAAAGCCGAGTGACCTCTTATGAAGACTGGCACCAATAACTTCGTACCGAGCTTTTTATGGAAACATACTTGATCTTTCATCTTTCTATACCCAAGTATGCAACGATCTAAACTCCAAAGAACCTAAATAAAACTAGGCCTCCGCTGTCTGCAATGGTGACATCCCACCTGACGACCCCCCCCCCACCCCACAACCCAAACATCCTTCCATACCAAACACACGTAACCCACCACCCACTCATACAAGACAAGGGAACAAACAATCAGCCCTTCAAGATTAATCCTAAATTACAATTACAATTAGTGAGGCAGACGGGGGAAATAATATTTTGGGGGAATTGTGCCTTTTGATGATACAATACAAACGTGGAATTTGGCACACAAAGTATATCGTATTTAGCTATATAGGGCCATCGCAAATTAATTGTTGTTCTTTGGAGAAAAAAAAAACAAGTAGAATGAAAAATGGCTGCCGTTGCTTGTTGTTCTACCTATATTGTTTTCAGAGGACTATATTTGTGATGGCCATGAAGCCAAATAACTTTCACATGACATACTCCGAGTGCCAAATGCCATGCTTGTTTCACCAAAGGCACAATCCCATCGCCTCCCCGCAGTACTGTTCGACTCTAATAAGCCAATTAGGTTTGAGTTAGTTTTATTTAGCTTTTATTCCGTTTTATTTATGCCGTCTTGCCACACTACATCATTATGCACACAAGAGGTGAAGGCCGAATCCAAAAGCACTAGCGTCATGTTATTAGATTAAGCAACAGAAATGAAATACGAAATAAATGACCTAAAATTTATTCATTTCGGTCCACAACTCCCCCCCCCCACCCATTTACCTTCACTTATTCAGACTCGAGGTTAACATCAGAACAATAACACTTCAAAATAATACTTCTAACAAAGAAAATTCTTGCTGAATAACTAAATTTTTATTAGGCCACTACAGTTAAATCATAACATGTTAAATATTATGCACACAAAACCTTGAAGAAAGCGCAAAGGATATATAGACTTTCCGGCCAAAGGAAAAGAAATGGTTAGCGTCGTTCCTTGACAAACATCAAGGCATGGAGGGGAGTTTTTTACTTTTGTTTTAGCTTTTTCAACCTTTCGATAGTTTTGGGTCGCAGGGGTGATTGCGTGTGTATGTTTGGGTGCCTACCCGTTCCAATGGAGGGCTTCAACCCTGTCAGGACCGGGGGGCTGGCACAATGTGCCCCCACACCAATTTTCTTCCCGTAACTTTTAAACGCTGGGGTCCGATCACCGCGAAATTCTCTGACTTTTCTCACAATATATTTAGAATCATATTGGCAAAAAATAAGTGGTACCGGGGTTTAGCTGTTGCCATGGCAACCATTTGTTTGACATTGGGTCACATGATTTTACTGTTTTTTAGTGTCTATTTTATTTCATTTATTTATTTATTTTTTTTATTACTTTTTGAACATAATTTCCCACTTATTTTTGATTTCTTTGCCAGAAAAGTGATAGTGATGAGTCACGTGATAGTCTGAAATGGTTTTGGGACCGATTGTCTGGTGGGAACGCTAACCAAAAATTGTTCTTTTGATATGGCTGCATCATACATCTTCGACACGTTTCCTGCATTCAAATGGTCTTAAAATACACCGATTCTCATTGCCACTACTGAATGGGAACCAGACTACTTTTCTGTTTTCCAGCCAGCCTCGATTTGGCTGCCAAAAGATGGATGTGACTGGTAACGTTTCAGCAAAAAAAAAACATGAACGAGAAACGCTGGATTTTACAACGTGGCTGGTGGCCTGTTTAAACTGGTAACAATTATGAGCGGCAAAACCAAATACGTCAAAGATGATAAAAGCGTGATGTGTTCTTAAGATATCAGACGTAATATCACATCGTAATTTATGAGAAGAAAAAAAAAATGCAATTTTCAGGCAATAACGAGCATGACATTAAACACGAAATCGAAACTTTAAATACTCTGTCATTAAACACAAAATGGCTTTGTACATAGATTTCGACGGGGCCCAATGCCATAAAAACCATTGAGCAGAAAATGTCATTTTGCTCAGCAACATTCGGTACAGGGAACCAGTCAAGAGCCTTGTATAATTGCATGGTATTACATGGCTGATAAACCTCAGCAAGTTTGCTCAGCAAGGTTCTGTGATTAACATCTTTATGACATTGGATCCAGCACTCTCCAAAAATCGAATAGCTTTTCCTTTTTTTTTCTTTTTTTAAATAGTATAGAGCAAAATTCAGTTACCCCTCTAAAACAGCTAACCCATATTTGAGAAATTATTGACACACCACAGGATAATTTGTGAATTTTCTCTGTGACTATTATAATCTTACTTTGATCCCTTTGTAAAGATCCCCTTAGGCAATTGTGGGGAAAGCCAATCTTCACCGGGATCTAGAAGTAGGGAGAAGGTGGGCGGTTCAGGTGTGTAGCAAAGTGACCCACAATCCCGGTTTTAACTCGATAAAACTCATCCACCTTTTTTTTTCGAAATCGATTTTCGTAACTCTGCCTTTCCTCTTGAAAAGACATATTGAAGTCTTAATAGTGAATGAAAACACGGGTCTGTGTCGAATTGATTTTTTTTTCTTCACCTGAAGCCTATTGTTTTATAATAATACATTATTGGGTTTACTATTCATACCTCGCCCCCCCCCCCCCCCCCCCCCCCACCCCCCCCCCCCCCTACACACACACACACACACACACACTCAACAAAAAGGAAGCTGGACACTCGCCTTAATGTGTTGATGAAAATCAACCCTCCAATATTTGTGTTTCCGAGTACATTTCTCATGTCCATTCTATTTAAAGTCAGTACCTTTGCGAATATATATATTTACTCGCTGAATTGTCCTGGTACGTGTTCCTATTCTTGCCCGATCCTTTTTTTTCTTCTGCAACCCCGCCTCATTGCGAAATCTTTTGTCTGTTCTTAATTTCCCCTAATGAGCAGATTGAGTGGAATTAAACCAAATGCCACGTTGATTGCGATTTAGAATCCATTGTATGGGATTTATGAATTGATCGGGTGTATGTTTGCCCGTTTGCATATCCAATTACTAATTAAGACCTATGATTATTTCATAATTAGTCGCCTGTTGTGTTCCAGGAATCCATTGTAGGGGATTTATGAATTAATTGGGTGAATGTATGTTCATTTGCATATCCAATTACTAATTAAGACCTATGATTAATTCATAATTAGTCGCCCGGTGTGATTCAGGAATTAATAAAAACTTCAGGAGGTTGAGCTGCTTGAAGATTTCAAACACCAGTATTCTGCATTAACCCTTACTCCCTAGCAGGTTTTGCTAGAAACCATACCAAAATCAGCCAAAATCAATCAACTGAGAGACAGTAAGTATGCAATAGTACTGAATCAATCAAAATCAACCAATGCTTTTTTTGCTGAAGTACTGAATCAACCAGAATCAATCACTAACATTTGGAGTATTTTGACTGGTTTGATACAGTAGGCTTCCAATTCAACCAACTCTACAGAAACCAACCAGTGGTTTTAAATTGCTGAAAAGACCAACTCAATCAAAATCAACCAATGTTTCAATCTGGTAGTGTACTGAATCAATCGAAATCAGGCATATTCAGCCAATTGATTTTGATGGACTTGAGACAGTTAGGAAATTGGAAATGATGGACAACAGATTGGATTCTTAGTTGCCAGGGAGAGTAATGTTTTAGTAATAATTTTAATTCCGTGGTCAAGCTGAAGCGTGGGATATGAATTTACAATTTAAAGATGGTTAAATTAATATTATGGACATTATTATCTTATAAATTTCAATTTGCCTTTCACCGATGTATAAGCACTGTATACCAAGCACTGGGTATACAGTGCTTATACATCGGTGAAAGGCAAATTGAAATTTATATTCATTCCCCCGATGCAAATATTGACATCTATCTCATTATTATCTTGCTGCAAGTTCCCTTTTTCAAATACAGACTGAAAATATATGTATTTTCCATATTATTTTTTTTCAAACAAATTGCGCGTTCACGGTAAGTACGTAACAATATTGAGTAGTTATTTTTTTTGTTTGTTTGGCTACAACTGGATACAAACTAAGAAACGCGTTTTAATTCAAATAGACTTTCCTTTGATTTTGTGAATAATTAAGTTGATACTTAACTTATAGACTACTTTAGAAGGCACTTGAATTGATCAGTTTGGCAAAAAGCTCAACATTTTTTTTTTAACAGAGACAATTAGTTACATATACGCGTAAGTATTTTGCACCGCACACTAATTACAAATCTCCCAATAGTTATATAGTCTAAAGATTTCTGATACACATAAATCAAAACACAGAATGTTTGCTCGAAATGCCGAAAACGCTCTGAGTCGAATGCTTGTAAGTGCGTCCATACTTCATTAAGAAGAAAAACAAAAATAGTTATCAACCAACAGCTGTTAATAAACAAAAACGAGTAATGATTAAAAATAATAATAATAATAGTAACAGAACAAATGAATATATAAAAATTAAGGGCTTATTTTACAGCAAACAAACAAAAATAAATAAACAAATCACGTAAAGCGGATGTTTTCTGCTTACTGGGCGCCTAATAACATAAACTTTATTTTGAGGTCCAATTTCATATAGCTCTGTTGAAAACTGTTATCTGCAGAAACTTGCTGGGAGCCAGTCCAACAGCAACATAAAGTGTGTACAATTTGACTGTTAGGCTGTTCCGGCTATAAGTAAGGTTTTCACTCTATGGCAATTGTCGAAGCCACGGCTTTAAGGCTTGGGCTCTGGCTTATAGCCACAGTCCGCTTGTTTGAAGTCCCGTACCGAAAGTGTACGCTACTTTTCAAAATGACTGGCGGAGCCTAAGCTGGAGCCTAAGCCGTGGTATCGAAAAGATTCTATTTTGCATGCTGAAATTTTGATAACATACAAAAAACAGCTTTGCACATGCAAAACACAGCTTAGCACATATAGATCACCAGCTATAATGTCATAAAGTTTATCTGTAGTCACTGGTGCCCCTGCTATCTCTTGCTGAGCTGAAAGAAATGTCAAGAAAATGGCTTCTCCCAAACGGCTTTATATGAAATTCGGCCAAAATACAAAGTCAACTGCTTTACCGCCCGTAAACTTCCAACGGAAATAGCAATACGTTTTTGCTCAGTTTTCTGTTAAATTATGAATATGAAATATTACAATTTACACATTGTACACATTTGTTTTACTGTTTACTGTTTCTATACTTAAAAAATATTTCACGTATAAAAACAGTATACACACATTAATTTAATACAGCAAATACTAAACTCAAACGGGAGGTACACTTAAAGATTTCCGCATTTCGAAACACTTGTTCATGTTCGGTTTATGTCAAGAGCACTAAAAACTGTTTTTTGTACAGACGCTAACAATCTGAAAGCAAAAAGTGAACTTTTTTTCTACCTACTCAGTTTTGTATGTTTTAGAATATGCTAGTGTCTTGAATGTGAACAGTTTTATCAGACGTTTTTAGTTTGAAATTGTCTGCACTAACGTTCAAATAGTGATGAAACACCTTTTCCCCGCGGTGACAAGTCGCCATTTAAAGTAGAAATATAGAAAGCAAAATAGTTGAACTTCTTGCAGGCATCTGCTCCGGTCTTCTTTAACAAATCATGTTGACGACCATCCTCGTGATGTTTTGGATTCTGTGTAAGCGTTGATTTATTCGTTATCCAACAATCCACGCTGTGCCCATTCCACAAGCTGCGTGTCAGAGTAAAAAGGGGACAAAAGAAGAAGACAGTTGATTGACTTTTAAGCTGTAAATGTTATTTATTCAAATCTCATTGGCACGGCTCCAGCACTCCAAGCTTCGCGGCTGAACCTTTGGGCTGATTTGACAGTTTAGATCAGATTAGATTGTTTATTTATCTCTGGCATACAAAGACACCAGTAAAAGCAACATCACGCGAAGCATACGAAGTGTCAAAAACATTTAATATGGAATATGGAAATTCTATTCCATATTCTGCAATATGATGGACGATAACATCTTTCCGGTGAAGATGTTATATTCACCGATGTAAAAATCAAATTACTTACAAATATTATATTATTTGTGTTCCTTATACGCACGGTTTGTAAGTGATAGAGTTGAATGCTTATTTCAAGGCAAAATACATTATTGGGAAGATCATATGTTAGGCTTGCGGTAACACCATCTGATTATATCTACTTTGCTATATTATTCTACTACCGCGGAGTAGATTTCGGAATTCGGGGGGGGGGGGGACAAGTTGGTTCTGAAAAGATCTGTCCCAGGAGGTAGAAAATCGGCCGGGACTGCAACTACTTTCGCTTAGTGGATCGAGGGGGACTTCTCGGATAACTTTTGTTACATACAGTGAGGATCATATTGGTCTTTGACAAATATCAATGTTGTATTTGGGCTTTAAAGGAAAAAAAAGGATGACATTCTTTTACGTTGGTACACAATCTACAGTCAGATAAAAAAGCCGAGTTTTTTTTTTTTTTTTTTTTTTTTTTTTTTTTTCCTTCTTTGGTGGCGGAGCTTAAACAGAAAACTATGAGTGGGCTTTAACAAGGTGAAATATTAAATTGGGGACAACTTACAACTCATCCTTAAAATCGATTGTTTGAGTGGCAAGAGCGCTCTTCGGCACAATCTTACATACGTTTGATATTCCTCCTAAGAAGTCTTGGGTTCTTCAAGATTGTATTCTAATCAGCCACGTGAATAATTTGCCAGGATACCCACAAAAAGAAAAGAAGAAGAAGAAAAAAAATCCCCGGGGGGTCTGAGTTGGCGGAATGCGTTGGAAGCTAATCATCTTTCTCCTCATACCCAACATTTGTGGATTCATTTCCTCCCGATGCTTTCATACGGGGTTAAGTGGAAGGGGGGAGATGGCCCCAGGGACGGTCGTTAAAGCTAGACGGACAGGGAACTTAACCCAATCTCAGCAATTCGATGCGTGCTGGCCTGTTCAGATTGTATCAGTTCCGAGTGAAATGTAGAAGAAAACAATAAAATGGGGGCACTGTTTACATAACCATTTGGTAATTTTACCTCGATTCATTATGAGTTGGGGAAAAAAAATCATCTGGATGTTGGATATTCTATCTAACGTAGACTGAAATCCGGGCTTAGTATCAAAATATTACATTCAATTTCATCTAGAACGGAAATGATTGTCCAACAGGCATGAGAAAATTATTTATTGGTGTATTAAATTTTAAGTGCTAGGGTTAAGTGATTATAATTATGGTCGGTGACTCACCCAGTCCATTGTTTCAGAGCATTCAGTTGGCAAGAGGTTGTACATCTGAATCATAGAGCATCTATTATTATCGACTTTTCGCTTTTGAGGACTCGCCTGTAATTAAAAACAATATATATATAAATAACACCAAGGAGATGAGAATAATGCGCCATCTTGGTTTTGTTCTCCTATAATAAATCAATGTTACCAAATCGAGGCTGAGAGGCGAAATGGTCGGGGCCCTTTTGGTGTAATGAGAATCGGCATAGAATGTTGTTCTTACAATGCAGGAAACTTGTCACAGAACACTGGTACAGCAGAATGATTGAAAATAGCATGCAATCACTGATGGCATCTGGATCTAGAGTACGTTTCAATTTGAATTTGTTAATAGATTTTGATACTGGCACAAATTGTCCTGGGCGAATTTTCCCGTCTGAAATACTAGACGATGTTCGAGGGTATTGTCTTCAGGCGATGCGTATAGACCGTGTTATGTGATCTCTTTCGGAGGTGTTTGCTCTGAGATGAGACGGTTTAATTCTCAGTGTTTCGACTGGTGTGCTGTAGTCCAGCAGTCCGAAAACTTTTTATATAGGCCAGTCGTTATGCTCCCGGAAGATGGACATAACGAAAGTATGACTTGCAAAAAGGTCGTAAGCAATCACGGTCCCAAAATTGTGTTTAAAAAAACTGAGCGTGAAAGTTTGGTCGTTTTTCTGCTATTTTGACATTCATGAAAGTTAAATTCCGCCAGGAATGGAAAACAGGTCCTTGGTGTAATTCTAGTAACAAACAAACAACATACATAGGCCATACTTTTTTTCTTCAAAAGAGCCAAGTTTATGCTTGCAACCTTCTGCTGGGGCAAAAAGTTGTAATTTGTGTGCCCAGAAAAAGGTCGAACGGCCTTACAACCTTCTTCCGAGCACACCACGTGGTGTCACAGGAGATATTTGTCCCCCCCCCCCCCCCAAAACGGCCCCGGCGGACAGAATTATCTGCCCCCCCCCCCCCACCCCGCATCCCCCAACCGAACTACCTCAAAACAATCAACTCGTGTTTCTTTGGTCCCTAAATCGTTGGAAGGCATGTGCAGTCATACTTTGGTCGGATTTTCCGTTGCCTTTGACCTTGTTTTGCTTCAGAGACCTATATTTATGCGTAGAAATATACGCCCGCTTGCCGCAGTATGTAGTGCCATAAAATTGGGCCGACTGGGCCCGACTTGATGCCTCTAATTACGGCTGCGGAATATTCGCGTTAGGACCATCCTTCACCTAAAAAAAAAAGAAGAAGTTTGTCCAGCACAACAATTATAGATACTTGAGCGAAGAATTATTTCCAAGGAATATGTAGCTTTTTCTTTAACTTATGATGAAATCAAAAAGCGTTCTACGCCGCTCCGTGAAACGCTCCACTCATGGCGCATGAATCTCGAGTTGGCAATACTAGTTCCGGAAGCCGAAATTTCCTGCGTGCAGGGGAACGAACATTCCTAGAGGGCGACACGCATTCCTGGGAGAGGCAGCTGTCTCTGGGACACAATTTCCTATCCAATCCAGGGAATACGGTCCGGGGGAGGGGCGACAGAATCTCCTGGGGGACAGACTCTCCTGCCACACCGGCGACCCAATGAAAATTTCAGGCACTCGACCGCGACCCAACCGCCGATCACTGGCCGACTGAACCACATGCAACGGCGGCAATGGCCGAGTTAACAACCAAGGTTAATCTTACTGTGGCAACCTTTTATGTATTGAGAGACAATCTGTGTTGCTGACGGAGTTACGAAAATTGTTAGCTCTTCTAACAAAGTTTAGCGGTCCATCTGAAACTGTTTCACGACCCATAGTTTGCGATACGTTGCTTTAGCTGATTGAGTTGAAATGATGAGGATCTGAATGAATGTATCGCTGCTACAGTGACACGTGATCGATACATTCAGTGCATTTGGATAGCAAGCATCGAAACATTTACAATAGAAAAGCGGTATTTATTTATTTATTTATTTATTTATTTACCACGAGTATTTGGAACCGAGTCCGAGTCCGAGTACTTTAGGTCGAGTATCGAGTACGTACCTCGACAATCACTGCTTCGCTGGGCCGAGAACGAGTACATTTGAACGGTACTCGAGTTCTGCTGAAATGTAAAAGTAGCCCCGGCTAAAGTTGGCGTTTCTTGGCCAAGCGGTCAGGCGCACTGGACTCAAGCTCTGGTGTTTCTGACCAGTAGAGTGTGGGTTCGATCCCCAGTCTTGACTCTCGTGTCCTTAAGCAAGACACTTAACCATTATTGCTGCGTCCTTCGGATGGGACGTAAAGCCGTAGGTCCCGTGTGTTGTGTATTAATGCACGTAAAAGAACCCAGTTACACTTGTCGCTAAGAGAAGGGGTTTGCCCCGGTGTTCCTGACACGGGATGTTGCATTAAGTTTGCGCCACGGCATCTTTATAAACCATTACCGAACCATTCTTTCATTTTATTGAAGTTTTCGTATAAATGTGTGATGTAACTGTTACAAACTCTTCCCCCAAGCCCAAGTAGTAGTAGGGATAGAATGTATACACGATGACTACGTGTTAGCCAGTAGCGAAATATACTTAAACCCACAGTCAACACCCTTCCCCGTTTCCCTCGTGTTTCAATGTAATATCCGGAGTCTATCGGATATTTTAATATCCTCAAATCAAATGAATTATATTGTGATTAAGAAAAAGTATATGTCCGTTGCCTGCAGATACAAATAACAGTTATTACCGTTACCGTCCACCCCCCCCCCCCCCCCCCCCCCCCACCCCACTTCAATTTCCACAGTAAAAGCTCCGTCCATGCAGCTATGATAGACGGGGGCCTCGGGTAATTGTATGTTTCATTACGTTTTGGTTATTGCACAAAGATTTGTGTTTTGTTTCGGTAAATTGTCTTTTTTGAAATCCACATTATAGGTACGATTATGTGAACAAATACAACAACAATTTAACCAGCTTCCCAACTAACTTGAAGAGTGCCGCATCTGTGGACCAGTTTAAGAAACTTTTGAAGTGCCACTTGTTTTGCTAGGGCTTATTCAGCTTGGATTGTTTTTTTATATATTTTTGCTCATGTGGCCTTTTGTGTAGTGTTGTGTATCATTTTAGTGGCCGGATTGGCGGGGCGGGGCGGGGGGGGGCGGTAATACCCAGTGCTTTTGTGACCGAAAGGAAAAGGCGCTATATTAAATTCTTTGTTGATTGACTGAGAAACAGAACAAAATGGAGTGAGTCTTTTCAGGTTTTGTTTTTTAAAGAAACTTTGGGTTTTTTTTGTGTCCATGGATGACAAATCGCGCTGGATAATTGATGTAGTACACTCAATGGGGGCTTGGAGACAAGCCGAGTTTTCTAGTTCGTGTTTTATTGTGTTCTTATAATTTCTGTTGTACCTCTTTTTGTTGTTGGAGCTATTAACCCCCATACATTTTGCCGCGAGTTTACCAACCATTGTGAAACTATCTACTGCGCATGTTGTGGATGATGGCACAACTTTCTATAAAGTGATGTGGTGTGTACTGTGTAGATGCATTTTTACATGTCACAGTGCAGGCTGGCATAGTTTATATATCGTTCAAAATCACAGTGGATGAGATTGAATGGTCAGACAGTAGGAGGGTTGACTGTGTGATAGATGCATTCACAACATGATATCATACAACAGGTAGCATAGTGAATCTGTCATTCAAAAGCACAGTTAATGATATTGAAGGGTCAGCCAGTAGGAGGGTTGACTGTGTGCTCTGTAAATGCATTCATCACATGATATCATACTGCAGTCTTGCATAGTTGATCTATTATTCAAAACCACAGTAGATAAATATTGAATGGTCAGACAGTGGAAGGGTTGATTGTGTGGAGTGTAGATGCATTCACCACATGATGTCGTACAACATGATGGCATAGTAAATCTGTCATTCAAAACCACATTGGGTGATACTGAAGGGTCAGCCAGTTGGAGGGTTAATTGTATGCTGTGTTAATGTATTATCTATCGTTCAAAACCACGGTGGGTGATATTGAATGGGTCAGACAGTGGGAAGGTTGGCCGTGTGTTGTCTAGATGCATTCACCACGTGATATGATATTGCATGCTGATCATTTCAAACCACTGTAGGTGATACTGACTGGTCAGACAGCAGTAAGAGTTTATCTATTTGTAATTCAGAACCACATCTGGTGGAAAAGTCTGACCCCACGCCCTTTAATCGGCCTTGGACATGCCGCTTCAAATAGCTTCGTAGCCAGGATCACTTATTTCTCGTTCCTTTATTCTTCGTAGCAATTTTGACCGTCTAAATAAACTAGATTATTACAAAATGGCGTCGTAGAAAGGATTGAGCGTTCCCTCATTTAACTGTCAGTATCCATCGAGGCGACTTGTTATTATACGAATGGACCATTTTGAAAATGACGTCGCAGAGTATAAGTCCTTTCATTGGATTTTTAACGTCTACCCTTTTTCATCATTGAGTTGAACAAGGTATACTTTCACCTGGAACTTGACGCCGGACTCTGTTTGATTTCTCCTGCGAGAGATTTGATAGACGTTTTGGGTGTCGCTTTCGGAACTTTAACAAGTATGGATGCGAGGCATTGATCTGTGTGAATATACTGACTGGAAAGCGGGTCGGGCCTATGCGCGTGCGCAAGACCTGAAGTCGTCACATAAGCGGCGGCCATGTTGAAACACGCAAAGAACCAATACACACAGTGGCCACACAAAACTGTGATGTACTTTGTGAATTAAGGGAGGGATTGTTGCTTCAACAAGTTTTGTCTTTATTCCTAAAGCTTGTTTTTGCCCACACTGTTATTTTAATAATTGTATACTTCTTTTGCATCAAAAGTGTCATCAAAACCAGCACGGCATGCGTCGATAATGTGCTATCATGCGAGTTTCAAAATGGCGTCCACTGACTTGAACGAACACACGCAACGCAAGCAACCCGCTATTCATTCAGTGTTAACATAGATCAGTGATGTGATGGTCACCATCGGCAACTTTCACCTTCCCATGTCTTGAGGATTTTAACATAATAGACCGATTGCGCGATCCGCGTCACGTGCCCTATTGTGGGTATTAAATGTAAACAAACACGGCTTTCTCCATAGGAAAGTGTGGTACGGTACATGATGACTGTTGCATTTAGTTTATTCGATCGAGGCTTTTCTTTCTCGAAATCTGTGAAAAGTATTCCAGAGTTTGTACCAGAGACCTTCGAGTGGCTGAATGAAGCCAGTAAGGACAGTTCCAGCAAGTCTTGGAAAGTGTACAAGTAAATGTGCAAAATGTTGTATACTACTAGTGCACGATGGAACGTTTAGGTCAGACGACCGCGATCACACACTTTTCCACACAAGAACTTCAAAGTTTTGAAGCTGAATCATCCAAAGAAATTGCTTTCCAAAATGTGTGATTCCTTTGCCTATTTGAAATTTCACAAGGCTAGGTATAAATGCTCACTTTTCCAACGTTCGTTACCCTTTTAAAAAAAAAGTTATTTAGGCCTGTCATTGCAGACAAAATAACAGGTGGGTGGCTATCGTCCGACGCCGGTAGTGCATAACTCAAAATAAACATACTTTTAGTAGAATACTGGTAGTTTATGAAACAGTAATGTGATTAATATCATCGTCACAACATACAACTTTAATAAAATGGCTTAGTAACTGTGTTATTATTACCCAAAAGTCGACTTTTGGTGTTACTTTGTCGGTCACGGCATGTATTTGCATGTAGTTTGCCATCAGCTGAGATGACGTAGTGCCCACAATAGGTCACGTGATGACATGTAAACATTTGTCGCGCAATCGGTCTATTGTTTTTGAAGCAATAAACAACAAGTGAAACTGACTGGGTAAATCTTAAAATCATTTTTGGAGTGAACAGAGAAAAATTGACTGGAGCGGAATTTGAACCTGCGACCACTTGCTTCAGTCGCAGGTTCAAATCCCGCTTCAGGTATTTTTTATTATTATTTGTTTATATATTTATTTATTTATTTTAATTTTTTTAAGCAACAATTATATTTTATATGCATAACACGCTGTGCAATTTTCATTTTAAAATTATTTTGTTGTAAAACAATTATGTTCAATAGTTGAACATTTTCTGTATGCAAGCTTTGTTTCTGTTGAGTTTCAAGGCAGTTGTGCCTCGTGTGGATTTTTTTAACAGATTCAATATTTTTAGGAACATTATAACTTTAGAGCCAGTTGTGTCGAGTGTTTGAGTCAAACATTTTGCAAACGTATTATCATGATTTTAGGTATATTTTAGGTATTTTGCACGTTTAGGGTTGCCCGTCTCTTCGTGAAAACGCAAAATGCAATTACTGAGATGAGTGCTCTCTACCAATTAATGTATTAAGAAATTAAGCATTTTTTTTTTATTATTATGCAGCAATTTGGGATGGCTTACAATCATGTTAAAAGGCAAGAAAGGGAAAAAAACTCTTTTTTTTTAAATATTTTGTTTTATATGCCCGTTTCTTCGTGGGAACGGTGACGAAATGACTGATGATACACTTCCCATCCCCAAATGTAAAAGTGAGTCCTTGAAACATAGTCTAGTCCGCTTGGTGCCTGGATTATTGCCTGATGGAACAGTTTCAGTAAAACTACCAGATCTGTGACTGCAATTTCTTCTTGTAAATCCCTGCTCGAAGCCAACATGTTAAGTTGCACATGGGTGTGTTGTAGTTTTAATCCTCGGCATTTTTTTATTCAATTTTTATTGGTTGACATTTCAGTGCCACACACTGCACGACATGAACGCGCGCGCTATAAGTACGCGCATACATGTTTACATTTTCCAATAGGATTTTTATCGTGTCGGACTTCTGTCGGACTTTCGGTGGCGTACCCAAGGCTGTGATTGGTCAACACGTATGGGGGCGGGGCTTAATGGATCGGTCAATAGACCTTTCTTTTGCAACGTCACAGCCCGAGTTTTTGCCAACCAAGATGGAGAAACTACGGGGAGCCATGAATGCAAAGCAAAACCAGATAATCACAGTTTGCAAAAAATGTGACACAAATATTCAAAAATTGTTCAAAATTTGTTTGAAACAAACCAACCAATAATGGGATGTGTTTTCTTTAAATATAAATTTGCAAAAAAAAATAAAATTTGATCACGCGTACACACTAACGCTACTGGTTGGCAAAATGTGGAACATCGCGCTTTTTTTAGTATGGGGCTGATGGTGGCGTGACGCACATGCGTTCGTGCGTCTGCCTAGTGCACAACTCTATGGCGCTTGCCAATCAATAGAGCGTTCCGGCCCGTCAATCAAACTGTGCGCATTGACCAATTGGATCACGCCTTTTGGTCATGTGACCTCGGTCAAACTCGGTCACACGTGCAGCGTTAACGTACACAAACTAAGGTGTGTGGGCGGGGCTTGTTGCCAAAGCCGGAACGGTCTATGTCTGTGTGAATATAATGAGCATATTATTTTATGGGAAATGCTAATAAAGTCAACAGTACTGGTCTATCATCAGCGTACATCAAGCCAGGTCTCAACCTTTGACCCTTACACTGAATAATATTAGTCTTGTTACTGCGCTGTGCTACAGCATTGTTTTACTATTCATTTTTTGTACTTTTAGGAGTAACATCCAGTACTGGAGACCATTGTAGATGCCGGCGTCTGGTGGAAAATATTTTTGAATGGCCTCCTGTTTTAACCAGAGGACAGTCCCCCTGTCCTTAATTGTCGGGGGACTTGGATCCTTACATTTGCATAAACCAATTTGTGAATAGTTTGAAATGATCATTAAATTTAAGAGTCTTGTCTCGCTATTTGTGGCTTGGTTTTTTCTGAATGAATAAATAATTAGATATGCGAAGATACAAGTCGATTAGACTGGGGCTAATGCACATGTAATTATTGTGCTGAAAGATAATGGCAATGTCTAATAATGAAATAGGCCAACGATTTTAAGTTTGATAAGGCTCGGTAACTAAGACATCTCCCAATGCTTATTAGTAGAATAATCACATTATTTCCAGAAGATAAACTGTGTTTGATGTTTATGAACTGTTGTTATTACCAGAGTGGGAAGCAGTGACGTTGCTTCTAGATAATAAGTATTAATTTTATCATTGTAAAATCGGATTTCAAAGTGTTTATGGTGGAAATACAATCTTGTAAGGTTTGTGGTGACACCACTTTGACAACCTCTTCTAATTATGAGTTGATGGGTGGTTCTGAAAAGAACCGGAGGGTTCTGAAAACAAACTGATGTTTTTTGTTTGTTTGTTTGTTTGTTTGTTTGTTTGTTTGTTTGTTTGTTTGTTTGTTTGTTTGTTAGTTGCTTGTTTTTTGTTTGGTTTTTTGTTTGTCTGTTTTTCTTTTTCTTTTTTTCTTTTCAGAACCATCACAACTCACAAGGGATTGATGATACCGCAAACAAAATCAAACTATTGTTGTTTTCTTACTAACTTATGTTTACATTTTTTAATAACGTCTTTATCACACATCGAAATAAGGGAATTATTCGATATTTTAAACAAAGATTGATACGACTTCAAAGGACAGCATTTGTTGGCATATAGTTCACTAAAGGTCAGTGTCAAACGAGTATTCATATCAACATTTACCCATTTGGGTTCTGGCAAAAATTCTTGAGCACCTGTTATCGTAATGCCATTTTTTTTTTTTTAGAAATTGTTCAAACAAACATTTAGAAATTTACGGAAGCTCTCCACGCTTAAGATTTTCTGAGCTAAATTATCGACGAAAGACGTGGACTTTTGATAAATGAGATGTCAGTCCGATTACTCATACTAGAAGAAGACATCATTCCGATCTGCTTTGTCTTTACACGATCCATGACCATAATGAATCAATTATTGGTTTCCAGCGAAGCCTCCATCGAAGGAGAGGATCAAATACATTAGATAAATGTGCGTGTGAGTTTCATCAACAAGATGACCCTGACGCCCAAGGATGGCCGTCCATGATCATCCAGACAAACCGAAAAAATTGTCAAAACGACCCGAACAGACGACCAAGGGTGCCAAGATCATCACAGTCGATAAATTGGTTACGACATAAAACTGTTTTGATGCTGTCGCAATTACCGTGGTTGACATAATAGTCTATTCTCAGAGGGGACGCGTTGCCTTCGAATCTCTATAAAATGTTGCCATTTAGAATTGCTCCTTGATCAGAGCAGTTCATGCAATAAAACACCTACAGTGTGTTGTCATAGACCGATTGCGCGACCAATGTTTACATGTCATCACGTGACCTGTAGTGGGTACTACGTCATCTCAGCTGATGGCAAACTACGTGCAAATACATGCTATGACCAACAGAGTCAAACCGACAGTCGGCTATTGGTAAAAATAACACAGTTACTAAGCCCTTTTATTTAAGTTGTGTGTTGTGACATTGATTTCAACCACATGACTGTTTCACAAACTACCAGTATTCTACTACAAAAGAGGTTTATTTTGAGTTATGCACTACCGTTGTCCGACGACGATGTAGTAACCCGCCTGTTGTTGGTGTTTGTATTGCAGATCACAGTTAACAAAAGGGGGAAGTAAAGAATGCTGGAAAAGTGAGCATTTATACCTAGCCTTGCGAAATTTCAAATAGACAAAGGAATCACACAGTTTTGGAAAACCTTTTCGTTCGATGATTTCAGCTTCGAAACTTTGAAATTCTTTTGTTGAAAAGTATGTGATCGAGCGCAGTCGTCTGGCCCAAACGTTCCGTCGTGCAACTAGTACTACCGCATCGTGAACATATACGTTCCATGCAGAATTTCAAAGACCTGCTGGAACTGTCCTTACTGGCTTTATTCAGCCACTCGAAGGTCTCTGGTACAAGCTCAGGAATATTTTTTTTACAGATTTTGAGAAAGAAAAGCCTCGGTCGAAAAAAAAAACAAATACAACAATCATCATGTACTGTACAGCACTTTCCTATGGAGGACGTTGTGTTTGTTTTCATTTAATACACACTACAGGTCACGTGACATGGGTCGCACAATCGGTCTATTGGCTAGTAGTGATTCAACAAATCATACATTTGCGGAATCACACTGTACATAGAAATATACAATCCGCCATTTTGTAGAGTCAAACTTTTTGGTTCTACAAAATGGTGGACCCTGTTCTGTCACGAAATTAAACAAAAACCACACAATTTCAAGGGATATTTATGTGAAACATTATAATTTTTTATAGATTTAAAATATCCTTCCAGACATGTTCCTTTCATGATAAACGCCTTTTATAGCCCAAAAGCGCCCAATACAAAGGCAACATGTTCCTTTTAATGTACACAAGTCATGCATTTTCGTCTAAATGAGGAACTAACAGTGCATCTCAGCAACGAGAAATCATCATGCATTACTTAAACCGTTTTGGGCTCTATCAATTAAAGTAATCCTAATGCAAATTCATCATTGACCTCGCAATTCAGGAGTTGACCAAAGAAAGACCTTGCTTTAGAAGTGTCGTTAAAAAACTGACGGACTAATTTAAGTTTGAAATGTGAACAAAACATCATTGATCTTACGTCATGGTCGTGGAAGCCGGACACAACAAAATCGGGTGGACGCTATTACTATCATTGTTATTTTAGACGGTGTGAGAACTCGGAAATAGATTCTAATTATCATAATTATGATAATTCAGATCCGAAACATTGAAATGGATGGCACTTCAATCTTCCGGAAGAACTCACCTGAAAGACGTTGTTACCCCATGAATTCAAACGGTCACTTAGTGCACTTCGTTTCCCACTTAAGGCTGTGGACAAAATCAGATCAGTACGACGTCATTATGTTATAATCATTTTCTTTTAGGAAGTGTAAATTCATCCAGTCTTCATCTTCTGGTGCTGCTGTTTTATTATTACTATTATTTCACGATATCACAGCATGGAAAAGAAAGATCTCATTTTCCTCTGTGCCGGTAACACCTCGAGTCGGGTCTTCAAATGATATAATGCTCAGTGCATGGACTTAATACAGAATGAGCTTTCAGATTAAAGTTTGGTAATTGCCAATTGTTCTATTCTGTAACCATAAACATCAAGGGAATTTAGTGTCATTATTGATTTGTTGTTGATGCTGCAGTTGCTGTTGTTGTTTGTTGCTGTTGCTGTTGCTGTTGCTGTTGTTGTTGTTGTTGTTGCTGCTGCTGCCGCCTCTGCTGCTGTTGCTGTTATTTATGTTCTTGTTGCTTTTGCTGTTGTTGTTGTTGTTGCTGCTGCTGCTGTTGTTGTTGTTGATGCTGCTGCTGCTGCTGTTGCTGTTATTGTTGTTCTTGTTACTTTTGCTGTTGTTTTGTTGTTGTTGTTGTTGTTGTTGTTGTTGTTGTTGTTGTTGTTGTTGTTGTTGTTGTTGTTGTTGTTGTTGTTGTTGTTGTTGTTGTTGCTGTTGTTGTTGTTGTTATTGTTGTTGTGGTTGTTGTTATTGGTGTTGTTGTTGCTGTTGTTGTTATTGTTATTGTTGTTGTTGTTGTTGTTGTTGTTGTTGTTGTTGTTGTTGTTGTTGTTGTTGTTGTTGTTGTTGTTGTTGTTGTTGTTGTTGTTGTTGTTGTTGTTGTTGTTGTTGTTGTTGTTGTTGTTGTTGTTGTTGTTGTTGTTGTTGTTGTTGTTGTTGTTGTTGTTGTTGTTGTTGTTGTTGTTGTTGTTGTTGTTGTTGTTGTTGTTGTTGTTGTTGTTGTTGTTGTTGTTGTTGTTGTTGTTGTTGTTGTTGTTGTTGTTGTTGTTGTTGTTGTTGTTGTTGTTGTCTTGGTCCTACGAATGTCTGAAAAGTCTTTTACATTGAGATTTGATGGAAACTTACCTCCACATTTTGTCCTGCAGTTAACGCAGGTTCGACAGTGTTCTAAAAAGTGAAAAGTAATAGATATTCAGAGGCGTTAGGCAGACAATTTGAAAAGAGCTTACGTGACACAAGTTATTATGATTTGATACTATGATTATTATTATCAAATAGGGGCTCCAAGGTTAAAATTTGATTTTGTAATGCTTTCATTTTTCATTAGATAGAGTCCTGATAAAGGTAAAAAAAAAGTACAAGTCTCTCATCTCACCTTAATATGCTGTAATATGCCATTGTGATTTGATATTTCTCCAGAGAATAAAAATTGAAATATGACGTCATTGGATATCAACAACAAATGGGTCTGTACAATTCAAACAGACACTTTTGCGTCAGTCAAAAAGTCAAATTGAATGCCTTTTTGATTTAGTATCATCGAAAGTCAGGTATAAACTTTAAAAATGTTTTTACAAAATCAAAAAAAATCTGAATCTACCTTGAGCCCCTCTTTAATAATTATCTTTCTAGCAGTAAAACAAAGGAACATTCCTTTATTGTGTAATCAGTCTAGTCAAGATGATACCTGTGTAGAGAAGATGCTGAAGAAACGTCAAGTTTCAGATGTGGGAGGAAAACCCCAGAAAGGAATCAGGTTGGGGCTGAAAACCCAACCCACATGGGAATCGAACCGGGGTCCACAGAAGTGAAAGGCAGGGAAAGAAAACCACTGAGCCAACCTGATTGCTTGATGTAAGGTGGGGATGTTCGATATTGTTGACATCATTATTTCTTGAGGATTACATTTTTAAGACATATGGGCTATCTTACTTATTTTCAATAATTACTCACTATACTTTTTTGAAAAGAAAAAAAGTCATCAAATTAGGTCACTGCTTCCGAGAACAGACTACAGTTGACGGTTTACGCATTTGTATGGGATTATGTGCGCGTTCATCTGATTTCGATTTTCGAGCGTTAAATCGATGTAGATACTGTGAGATGGAAACAGGTGTCTCACACAATGCAGTACGTGAGATATTTGAAGACCTTCAGTAGCCTTTCAGCGTCAAATGGTACAAATTTAGATGTCAGGTTTGAAAAAGAGCGTTCATTCCCCCCCCCCCCCCCCCCCATCATAGCAAAACTTGTCAAGGGCCTATGCAACGTGTGTGGTAGTTACCACATCATCCATTTTGGTGAAAATTCGTGTGAAAGCGGAGTAATCGGTTACCGTGGCAACTTAAGTCAACCCTGTACTCCAATATTCTTAACCGTACGATCGAAGACTGCCAGCCATACTGCAGAGGCTAACTGTGAAATCATCATAATAAAATCATTTTAAACAAGTAGCAAAGCGCCTTACACTATTATCACATGGCCTAGACTTTCCTGAAACCCATCTTAACTACTTAGGGGTATGCAGCACCGGCAGCCAAGAGTTACTTATCTTTGTTTCCTTCTTATAACTCCTTAAAGGAGTATTATTATTTTGTAAAAAGAAAATTAAAAATAATAAATAAACAAAATAGAAAAATAACTATTCAATTTTTGTTACATGACAAAAATATATGTATTCGGAAACAAGTAATGAAAGGCTGGTTAAACATAGATGAGTTAACACACATGTTTACGTAATGGAATGTTTACGTAAAATTGGGTCACAAAATTGTTTTAGTAACATTTTAATAAGTTGTTGCCAGAGGGAGCCGTAAAATAATGTAACCACGTCATCAGTTTAGATTTTAAAAAGCAAAGGGTCATTTATCAAACACACTGAAACCATTTACGTTGACAACATAATAAGATGGTTTTTTTTTTATAGTTTTCAACTTCCGGTTTGAGCCTAAAGTCAAGGTCAAATCGGGGTCATTATTTGTCCATTATTTTCGTAAAGTTTTGACGACCTTACTGAGAATTTGTTTAAAAAATCAATTACCATTAAAGGTAGAATACAAGATTGGTGTTCATCCGGTTTTTTTTATTAGTATCAGTCTGAAAGCCTACTGATTATGAAGTTCATACCAGTACCAATCTGTCATGAAGTATGTATGTCTGAGTTACTGCCAGAAATTCAAATAAAGACCCGATGTTAATTTCGGTTGTAACAATCGAAATTTAAGGACAATGTGTTTACATGCTGAAAAGTGTGCACGGTTTTTCACGATTTTTTTTAATCTCACAAAGTAAGAACAATGCACTATCAGCTTAAAACCAATCCTATATTTTACCTTTATACTTTGATTAAATGTAACTCAACACCTGATGACGTCATGATGGCGTCATTATTCAACTGTCGTTTTCATGTTGAGGTAAACGTACATGCAAAGTTTTAAGGTCCAATTCAATTTTAATCTTGAGTTATCTTTTGGTGAAAAGTTTGGAGGCATAAAACAATAACACAATGGTCCCTACGGGACACCGTAACACGTGCTTTTTCGATCGTGCGAAAAACGGCACCTTCTATTTACCATAATTTTTGTTTGACAAGGCCGATTTCTTTTTTCAAGTTTCACAATTGGGCTTTGATTTATGTTATCTAATGACAAACTATTTACGGTAATATTTAGTTCAACAATTGTTGAGTTATAAAAAATAGTATATCAAATGTAATGGCGTCATCATTATTTGACAGCCTATGAGTAAATAAACACTTCATAAACTGAAAGTATGTCCAAATTCTCTTTCATGTTGACTGCAGTGCTGAAATTAAAGATTTTGACATTTTTTTAACTTCAGCTTCCGTTTTGAACCGGAAGACGAGGTTAAATTTGGGTCCTCTCTGCGGGACATTTAATTAGTCTTCAAAGACCTTTCCGATGATGGATAAATTGTAAACAAATCATTTTGTACCTCGGGAATTATGATTTAGTTAAATTAGACTTTGATTTAATGCACAAATATGACTTCATTTTTACATTGACTCCTGGTTTAAATCGGAAGTTGAAGTATCTGCGTTAAAGTATCTGCAAAATTTCAGCTTTGCGTTCAATATAAAAGGAGTTTTGGACATGATTTCAGTGCATGTGAATTGATAATTGAACCTTGGCTTTTTCAAATTTAAACTGATGACGCGGTTTAATTATTAAACTGCGCCCTCTGTTAACAAGTTTTAAAAACGTTATTAATACAATGTTGTGATCCAGTTTTATACGTACAAATGTTTTGTGTGTGATAGCTTATCGATGTTTACCAGCATTTCCGAACACCGAGTTTTTTGTTTTCCTTCTTTTTTCTTCACCCCCCCCCCAAAAAAAAAAAAATAAATAAATAAATAAATAAATAAATAAAAATCCATCCCCTCTTGTACAGATGTACCCCCTAAAATCCTCAAAAGAATTACTGAGATTTCCAGAACACAATGAAGGCCATCATATATTGGTGGAGTGTCGGGGGCGAGCGGTTAAGATCACCGGACTCAAGTTCTGGTGTTGTTGGCAGCAGAGTGTGAGTTCGAATCCCGGTCGCGGCACTTGTGTCCTTGAGCAAGATACTTTACCATAATTGCTTTGTCCTTCGTATGGGACATTAAGCCGTAGGTCCCGTGTACTAGGATAGGTAGTGTACGTAAAAGAACCCAGAACACTTATCGTGGAAGAGTAGAGGTTTACCCCGGTGTTTCTGGTTCACATGGCAAGCACCCTTATCTACAGGTTTCATCAGGCTTGAGAGCTACAGTGATTAAGTTCACTTATGAGGCATCCTTGATTTCATTACCAGAAATAATAATAACATATCGAGCATTACATGTCCTTTCCAGGCCTTATCTAAAAACAAAATGCAGGATATGTACTGATCAAATCAAACCGTCAATCCGACATCTCTCGCTGACGATAAATTCATATAATAAACCGAAAGTCGCTTGTCATTAATGTGTTCCCTGTAATAACACTAAGACGCAGTTCTTATATAGCGCTTCATCAAACCCTATTACGTCTCAAAGTGCTCAGTATTGTTTTCTACATGGTTTGTGGAGGTATGTTAAAAATGTAGGACCCATTTATTTACATAGCACCATGTAATGGTTCACAAGGTGCTATGGTACAATCTGCAGCCGATCAAACCAGGAACACCGGGGCGAACCCCCTTCTCTTTGCGATAAGTGCACTGGATTCTTTTACGTGCATTACACAACACACGGGACCTATGGCTTTACGTCCCATCCGAAGGACGAAGCAATAATGGTTAAGTGTCTTGCTTAAGGACACAAGTGTCATAACCGGGACTCGAACCCACACTCAGCCCATCAGACACACCAGAGCTTCAGCGCGCTTCGACCGCCGAGCCACGGCACGCCACTGCACTGCCACTTCCCAGGTTGCCTCGGGCGTGATCCCCGGTTACACGACAGTTTCAGATTAGAAGGCTTCTGACTGGCACCCCGAACAAAGATATTGATATACAGTAAAGAAATTGTCATCATAAGAGATAGATCAGTTTAGTAGAACGTTAAACCGGAGGTCGCAGGATCAAATGCCGCTCAAGTAAAAAAAGAAAAACATGATTAAAAATTCGTACCGATACCGACCATTAGTGCTGTAGTCGAGTACTTTTCAGCCGAGTATTAATTACGGTCGAGTATTAGGATGGCCGAGTAGTACTTGAGTGGAGTACTTTGGCCAGTAGCGGAAAGCGGAAATGAAAGTTGTATTTGAACCACGCGTACTTAAAAACGGAATACATTTTCAGTCGAGCAGCGAGTACATGACTTCGAGTACAGATTGTTTTTCAATCGAGTACCGTGTATGGGCTTTCCAGTACGAGTATTTTGCTAGCCGAGTACGAGGGAGAGTACAGGTTTGAGTACGAGAACCACCAAAATGCTGCCCGAGTAGTACCCGCATAGTTACGAGCGCCGAGAACGAGTGCGACCGTCCGGTGAAATAACCGTCTGAAGAACTGTAAGTCTAAGAAAAAGCTGTTGAAAAACCTCAACTTCCCCTGCTCCACTTTGATTGTTGCAATCGAAATAAGCTCGATCCTAATGTGCATAGTATCCCTAACAAGACATAAAAAGGATTCTGCTATGCTATCATCACTAGAACGTGAAAGTTGGAAAATAATTTTCCCGGAAACTCAAGTTAAATACTTACCCTCCAGTAACGTGAGTTGTGCCGTAGAAACTACACATAGCCCTACCAAGAACGTCAGCGTACACGATGTAAATAGAAAACGGCCGATTCCGCGCTCCATATTTGTATCCTGCCAAACGGACCAGTGTAATATCCACTTCAATCGCGGGCGAGACGAGTAGGTTAGCGGTCTACTATTTTCAGATGATTTCGGTTTTTTCCTTTTATCCAAATCAATTCGGCATCGTGCGGTGTGTTGTTTGGCCGTCTGCTTGTGTCATACAAAATGCCTGACGGTGACAAACAGCCAGCTCAAATAGACGCACGGAAGCACCCAAGCGGGAAAAACGATAGCTGCGAACAAATTTGTCTCTCCTTGCGATTGGTTTAAACATGCCTCACCCCCCCCCCCCCCACCGTTTGCTGTACATAGACTCGATTCCAGTCTGCAAGCGTTGCAAAGTGACACAATAGATTACAACAGTCCCGCCAAAATTAGTGCAGCTAATTGTGTTGGAGTTGACAAGAACGTGTAGATGGTGTTTTCCTCGTCACTTCACGTTCAAAGTGATGCAGATAAAGAGTAAAGCGGCCAGGTCGCGTGTTAGTATTGGGACTATTATAAATCTTATATTATGTCAAATAGATTGAGAGATTATTCCTTATCAAGTTGACAAACGTAACCTGAAGCACTGTGGTCGGGTGGGGTAGGGATGGGCACGGGCTACCCACATGATTTGATAACACCCACTCTATGGTAAAACCTTCCAATCAGGTGTCCCCCTTCGTCCCCGGCCCCCCAGGGAAATCTGGGCCTTTGAGATATATAATATTTTTTTTACATTTACAAATTATGTAGTAATTTCAATGTTTGGTTGAAACTGTTCTACTTCAATGCAAACAATGTATCTGTCTTAACTTCCAGATCAGAGTATCTCCTAAGAAATAGTTAGTGGTATCAGAAGAGTGTTGAAAATGTGTTTCTTTCAGGAAAAATGCAAACGGAAACTACAGTTTTAATCTACAAGAAATGCCTCTAAAAAAACAGGTGCCCCCCCCCCTTACGCCCCCTAAAATGTTACCCCAGTTTCACAGATGTGTGTTCATTAAAAACCAGAGAGTGGGCATGAACTTAACTTTACTACAAAAAAAAACCCAGCAATATTACAACAATCTTTGGTTATAACCACGTTCTTTGGAGCCGCTGGCGTATGTTGCGTGAGTTGATCTATTATTTATTGACGTGCCGTCTACTTGGAATCCATTCCAGGGTGCTAGTTTGAGCAATCGAGTGTCATCTCCCGTTTTCTTATACATTTCCATCACTATTAATCAATCAATACAAATTGGAGCGTCACTTTGGGTGATTTCTTCACACGTTTAATTTTAAAGTAAAATTATTTGTCTAAAAATTACTGGGAATGCACATTCATGAAATAATACCAACAGCATGCGATTACAAGAATAGTAAACTGTATTTTGTGAAACCAAAGACGTTTTCTCTAGTGAAGCTTGTTATTGTTGTTCGTGGAAACTATTTATCTTGGAAACAAAGTTAGATTGTTAGGTTGGGCTTGGTATTCTCCGGCCATTCAATGGGGTCTTCTTCAAGGTCCACGAGGCATTGAGATCCACGAGGCGATCTGAATAAGGGCAGGAGTTTGTACCAGCACCGTGAGTCAACATAAGAACATCATAATTCAAGTTTGCACATGCTGGTTTTGTTGGCTTTGTGGTATTTTCCCAATTTCGAATCTTGCCTCAAAGCGGTGCCTCGCAGGCTGATTGTGGTTGTTGTTATTGATGTTGTTGTTGTTGTTGTTGTTGTTGTTGTTGTTGTTGTTGTTGTTGTTGTTGTTGTTGTTGTTGTTGTTGTTGTTGTTGTTGTTGTTGTCTGTTTGTCTGTTTGTCTGTTTGTCTGTTTGTCTGTTTGTCTGTTTGTCTGTTTGTCTGTTTGTCTGTTTGTCTGTTTGTCTGTTTGTCTGTTTGTCTGTTTGTCTGTTTGTCTGTTTGTCTGTTTGTCTGTTTGTCTGTTTGTCTGTTTGTCTGTTTGTCTGTTTGTCTGTTTGTCTGTTTGTCTGTTTGTCTGTTTGTCTGTTTGTCTGTTTGTCTGTTTGTCTGTTTGTCTGTTTGTCTGTTTGTCTGTTTGTCTGTTTGTCTGTTTGTCTGTTTGTCTGTTTGTCTGTTTGTCTGTTTGTCTGTTTGTCTGTTTGTCTGTTTGTCTGTTTGTCTGTTTGTCTGTTTGTCTGTTTGTCTGTTTGTCTGTTTGTCTGTTTGTCTGTTTGTTTGTTTGTTTGTTTGTTTGTTTGTTTGTTTGTTTGTTTGTTTGTTTGTTTGTTTGTTTGTTTGTTTGTTTGTTTGTTTGTTTGTTTGTTTGTTTGTTTGTTTGTTTGTTTGTTTGTTTGTTTGTTTGTTTGTTTGTTTGTTTGTTTGTTTGTTTGTTTGTTTGTTTGTTTGTTTGTTTGTTTGTTTGTTTGTTTGTTTGTTTGTAAGTTTGTTTGTTTGTAAGTTTGTTTGTTTGTTTGTTTGTTTGTTTGTTTGTTTAAACAAATTTCCTAGTCCTAATAAATATTTCTGTCTAAAATGATATGATTTAAACCCCAAAAAATAAATAAATAAATAAATAATGTATTAAAAATAATAATAATAATAAATAAAATTAACAATTCAAGTAGGCCTATCAACCGATTACAAGTTTAAGTTCGTCTGTCAATGAGCTGTGGTGATTATGAAACGAACCGGTAGTGAAATAACTCGATGTTTCGATCATGTCATTAGTTGGTTTAGAACAAGAGTGACCTTGCGTATTCAAATGAAGTTCCTGGCAGGCAAGATAACATAATAGGCATATGAACAATTTCCCATGTTGTATCAGAATTACTGCACCAAATCAAGAACTGTAAAGACAAACAACACAGCTGCTCAAGTTTTGATATCTCCACTTTTTGCTTCATATCAAAAGATATCATAATAGTGATAAACAAATAGTATGGTGCAAATTCAATCAACTTCAATAAGCAAGTTTTCTTTTCCAATTCGAGGTGTATACAAATCGTTCAGTAGCTTTAGTAATTTAGTAGCTTAAAACAAAACAAAAAAAGGAGAAAGCAGTATATGAGGTATTTTTGTGACTTATTTTTCCCAAAAAATAAAACGATACCCGGGTCAACAAGGGGAACAATGGGGCTGTTGTCAGAGTTGCTGTGAACGGTTGTCTTGGCATATTACTGCTCATTAGAGCGTCATTACACCGTTTTCCTTTCCCCTTCCGAAGGTTGGTAGAGCAGACAAAGGCGTGGAGGGACTAAGTGAGACAGACCTTCCCCCGAGCACGATCTGTTCACAGCCCTTTTCAATTGAAGGCGTGTGAAACATAATGATGTGCTTCAGCTGATGCTCCTTTTTTGTTTTCATTTTACGGAAAATTGAGAAGGAAATACGGTACATCTAAAGGCCGTCTTTGGTTATATATAGACATGTTTCATGCTGTACGACATTTTGTTTTATTAAATTGTTTCAGATTGGGAGTTGTCCAGCGAGTTTTGAGATAAACGCATTGTAGGAAAATGACTTCCAGGTAGTGCGTCACGAATGGATGATATTAACAATTTTGAGGGTGATCATTTTATTCACGTTTCCTTTTAGATTGTTCTTTTCTACCCCTTCGAGTTTGTTATTATTTCGTTCGGTATATGTATATATACAATTATATTATTTTAGTCTTATTTCCATTTCTTTTAATTTGTTCATTCTTAATTTTGAAAGCTGTTTATTTATTTACCACATTAAAAAATATATATATTCACCACTGCTTGTTTAAAGAAAGTGACATCTTTTGTCTGATCTCCGCTTGTCACGCCATATCAACATTTCCACTATGCTGCTCTGTTACACTAATGTACTTGTATGTGCGTGTTGTGTTGTCATTGTACTGCCTTTAACAAAGACGTTGCTGTGGTCGAAAGGTGCTGCTATTACTACTTTTTATGAAACTGTAAAAGATGAAATGAATGTCCCCTTTGATTAGGTTGAGAGGTAATGGCGCGGAATGCCACACGATGCCGCCAAGTACAACAGAAATAAATAAAACCAATTAATTAGACTTATCCAAACACGGCGTACAATCGTAACCGCACCTGAGGGTGAAGCATTTAACAATGTAACCACTAAATGGTCGTTTAAATAATATCAGATGAAAATGTGGGTCCCTGTGGAGATCGTAAAGCGTGGAAAGGGGTGGGAGGTACCAAGTTCACTTAAGGGCGGCTTGTAATTTGCTTTAATTGCTCACCTGTATTTGTTGTTATGTCCTGTGTATGGATAACCCCTTGGCAATTCCACCCCACCCCCATCCAACCCCACCCCCTACCTCTTTCCACGAAGATCAAGTTTCTTAATTGACTTGGATTACCCGTGACTATATTGGTTTGTCAGGAACGGAAACACCCAGACGCTCCCCGGGCAAACGGTATTGACCCGTGTACCACATGATACCACTAGTCTGGCACCAACCACCTTCGAAGACCGATCGATTCGTCCAATTTACATTTTATTTGTAAACACTCGTGGTGTCGCAGTAGAAACAATCGCCTTCAACTGTGATCAATCAAAATCTATTATACCCAACCATGATCCACGTATTTCATTCAGCGTCTCTACGTAGGATGATTACTGCATCCAGGCGGAATGTTACGCCACATTATTGTACTAGGGGTTTTGGGGGCCCTTTTTCTCGGGAGAGAGGACAAATCTGACTTTAAAAAAAATATCCCGAGTCTTTGGCAAATGAATAATTATTTGTTTGAACGGAAGTATGGTCGCCCGGGTGAAGTGGTATCTTGCGATTTGCGACGTCCCCTTGGGGCAACCGTAGGAAGGTACACAGTGTTATTATTAATTGCTCAAATCAATCAAGTATCTTTCGTCGAAGCAAACATTCTACTGTTCTACAATCAATAATCAACAACAACAAGAACAACAACAACAACAACAACAACATCATCATCATCATCATTAGCAGCAGCAGCAACAACAAAAACAAAAGCAACAACAACATCACAAACAACATCAACAACAACAAAACTTCAACAACAACAACATCATCATCATCAGCAGCAGCAGCAGCAGCAGCAGCAGCAGCAACAACAACAGCAGCAGCAACAACAACAATAACAACATCGGCATCAAAAACATCAGCAACAACAACAATAATAATAATAGTAATAATAATAATAATAACAATAATAATGACGATAATGTCCGCTAACTGACGCCCCTTTATGTCTCTCTTCGCCGACCTTGGACAAACGCTTTTCTAATTATTGCGCTTTTCTAATTATCTATTTTTATCTATTTACACAATTATCAAATTGCTGGTCAATTACCCCAATTAAATCGCCCACGTGGTTTCTACACCGTGATACTACGTTAATAGGGCTATACGAACTGTGACGTCGGAATGGACCGCCAGTTTACAAACCCGGGGAGGGACAGTGGTAAGGACACAAATACAGGGTTTAGTAATCCATTCGAACGAAATAGCAATCCATTCGATCGATTTAGCGATCCATTCGAGCGAATTGGCAATGCCTTCCAACGAATTAGCAATCCGTTCGAGCGAATAAGTTATCCCTTCGAACGAATAAAGTAATCCCTTCGAACGAGTTAGCAATCCGTTCGAGCGAATAAGTTATCCGTTCGAACAAATAAATAATCCGTTCGAACGAATAAGTAATCCGTTTGAACGATTTGTAATCCGTTCGAACGAATTTAATAGGTTGCTATACACAATGTTTTCTAATTGTTATTAGCCTTATGTCTCTTTCATGCTACTTTTGTCATATCAAGTGATTGAATAATCCGACGAAGGACAGTTTCCTTTCCTATGATGTCTTGAAATAATTTTCTTTCTCTATTTATTTATGAGATCAATATATTGTACTCTTTACCGAAGTACGGGTTCTTTGTTCGTAATCTGAAGAGAGCATGTATGGTTTTCTGAGAATTCTAAGTTGCGTCATTTTGGCAATCTTCTTGGCTGACCTTTACCAGCTGACACTGTTTCAGACAATAACGTTTTCATATTCGTAACAAACTAATTTGAACAAGTACGGGCGCAACTGACGTCATTCAAAAAAAAACCGTAATACGGTGGCCTCGCGCATCGTGGGAAGACCCCTCAGGCTTAGGTTGGAACGGTAAGCTGAAGTTTAGGAGAGAAGAAAAAGGGGGAAAAAGTGATTGTTTTTTTTTTTTTTTTGTTTTTTTTTTTTGACAAATCGGATCTTTCCAAAGACTATTGAATCGTCAGCCCTGGGGTTGGTTAGGCCGGAATGGGTTCCACGTGTCGAAGTCGATCAGTCAGAATCGGTTCCATATTCTGCGGAATCGATTGTACGGTTATATTCCGTGGAAGGGGGGCTGGTCGATAGGACCTTGTTGACACATACGCGAGTCAATTTCTAACAGGTGTAACTCTGAGAAACCCACTGCAGTTTGTGCAAAAAAAGGAACGCTACAACAGCGCAAGGGGCTTTTTTTTCTTTTAATCAAAGATGTCACGCTATCCCGTGGAAAATTATGGTTGAAATGATAGCGTTTAATTTCTACTTGAGATAACCTGGACTGGGTTGCGGTACCCGCCTCCAGCTAACGAGAAAACTCGGTAGTGTAGTGGTAAGACTTTTGCTCTAGAATGGCAAAGTTTGTAGGTTCGGAACCCCCCCCCCCCCCCAATGTCCGAGTTTGTGTTTTCCTTCACAGGACCTGGGAAAGTACTGAGTACCGGTATACACACAGAGAAAAAAATTACACAGGTTGTGTAAAACTCTTACCTGTTTTAGAAGCACTATACGAACTGGCTCTCGTAATTAAGTATTACCAAACACGTGTTAGGTAAACATTTACTTGGCAGTTGTGTAAACTAATGCCTCATTGCTGTGTAGTGAAATTTACCGAACTATTCGGTAAATGAAGTATAGGAACAAAGTACGTAAAGAATAAGTAAAATGTACCAATTGAAAAGTGTTATTATTCAATGTAGAAATTCCTAATTTGACGTATTTGTTATGATGTTCTTGTGAGAAATCACACGCACAAACAAACAAACAAACGCAGATTTCAAATGTTTACATTTAACATATACGTAATGACGGATCCAGGCTGCAATCATGAAAAAAATGAAGACAATGATCGCCAAATGAGGCTTTGAAGATCTTCTATGGACATTCGAAGACAAGTGATGATTTATACCAACTTGATTAAAATTAAGAGCTTGAAACTTCTCCTAATTTTATGAAGGAAAAAAAGAGACTGAAAACGTTATGTAGCCTAGGCCATGGCGACCCCTAGCGTGCAGGTTTTCGCAAAGGTCACACGGACACTGTCACTGACAGTATTTATTTACAAAATTAGGAAACTTTCAAGTCGTAAATTGTTATCAAGTTGGTCAAGCTATCACTTACCTCTGAGTGGCCATAGTAACTGATCTTCAAAGCCCATTCAACGAGATTTTTCTTCATTTTTTCATGACGGCAGCCGGGGTCCGTCGGTACGTATCATGAATCTCGTCACTTCGAGCACATGGTGATTTTACTCATCAAGCCAGTTAATTTTTACCGAGCGCATAGTAAATCTTACTTAAAATCATGCAAAACTTACGTGGTCATGGTAAAACCTTTACCGAGGCTACACAACTCGTGTAAAATAATGAAATGACATTGAAAACAAGTCATGTTAGGGTTACAAAATAGTTGTGTTGATTATTTCGGTAAAATATTACTTAAAATATGTAATATTTAACATTGTTTTGTTTACCTATTTCTATACTACCATTTGTTCTGTGAGTGCAGTAGTTAACACAAATCGGTGTATGGATAAAACACAAATAATAAGTGCCTTGTGCATTTGTCATGGTAATGAAACATTGAGACTTGTAGTAATAATGTAACACAAGAATGAAAGTACTAATTTGTCAGGCAGCAATGGACGAGGTATATAATAATATCCATGAAACTTGAAGGAAAGACACAATGAGTAGCGTTTCATGGCCGGGCGGTCTCGTGTACCGGATTCAAGTTCTGGTGGTCAAGTCATCAGGGTGTGGGTTCGAATCCCGGTCATGACACTTGTGTCCTTGAGCACGATGGTTTACTATAATTGCTTCTCTTCACTCAAGGGGTATAAATGGCTACCTGCGAGGGTAGAGGTTGATGTTGTGTTTGAAAAAACCTCCGGAGCGCCACGGCAGCTCGGGGCTGTATACTCCACAGGGAGCTGAGAAAGATTACAGGAATGTTATTGGCCCAAAGACCAGAGCACTAATGCGAAGCGCATTGAGACGTTATTGTGAAATGCGCTATATAAGAACTAGTTATTATTATTATTATCAATGAGGCTTCTTTGGGCTTAAAGATATTTATTTTCTGGCTTTACAAAGAAGGTGACTCAACGGTGTTACTCGGAGGAGAGCGGAAAGGGAGACTGACTAAAACTACAGGATTGTTAGAATATATTGTGAAACCTACATCATGTATAAAGTATTGATGAATCATATTAAATCAATAGGGGTCAGTGTCTACAGTGGCGATGGACATTTACTAATGAAATTTGGGGAGGTCCAGAAAGAGTGGTCGTTAAAATATTTGGGGTAATTGGTCTACTGGGAAATTAATGTATATGGGGTCGGTTTCTTGACTTGACCACAATGAAGGCACCACCTGTTTAATGGGAAATTGTTGTGTTCTTGGCCCCGAGCATGACAAGTTAATAAGTAAAATTAATGGCTTACAATAACATCAACAGTGAAGAGGAAACTTTCAATCTGCTAAGAGCTTATAAAACTGACCGATTTCACATCATTGCTCGACTCAGTCTGCATTACTCTAAATTAATCAAGCGGTAATGTGTTTCACTGAACAAAAGACCTACTTGACAGTTTCAACATGAATTAAATATGGTGTATGCAAATAGACAACCCAGGGTCAGGTATCAATTAGCTGTCTGTGTTCCCCCATCTTCACCCCCAACTCGTGCCGTCACCCATGAGACACATTTCCAAACAGATGAAAAATGCATCAGGTCGTCATTATACGTAATTGTATTTGTGTGTATACCTACCGTTGACGGCTTACCCGTGAGTGGTTTGAATGTTGAATGTGGTTGGCGATTTTACACGTGTTGGTATCTGGCGATTATGTTAAACCCATAGAGTTATATATAAGAACTAGAGGGCGTACAAACCATGCGACACGGCCCGACAAGGAGCATTTTTTTACCACTGAGAAAATGGCGCGGACCATTCATTTACGCTGGTCACTCATCCGTTCACGCAGCGACCATTTTCTAAGTGGACATTTGTATGCAATTGACCCATAGGGATTTTCGCCCATGGTAAACCTAATGACATTGAGTTCCGCCTATTTCGAGGAATATCCACTATGAATCAGTTTTAAAAAAGACAACCTCGAACTAACATGTTTGCGCAATATGTCTTGGGGCAAAATAGCTTGAAATTTATTTATTGCATTTATTTATTATTATTTTTGTTACAAACCTATACTTACATCGAGGATTAAAAACAATTACTTTTTTTTAATTTTTTTATTTCATGTTGTCCCGTTTACTCTACGGCGAGGAACAGTTTTTGCGCGTAGCGTGTAAATGTCAGTCCATATATAAGACTCATTCAGTTCCAGCGTAAACCCCCCTCCCCATTTTTTTATTTTATTTTTTTATTATTATTATTATTTTTTTGCAATTTAATGTCAAAGCTTGTAGACAAAACCACCAAAGCGCATTCTAAATGTATTTTTAACGACGTAAATGGTTTGTTTCTTTCCATTACCCCATGCTGTCGTTGGACTTTGTTTATAATGTATAAAACGAATTAAAGCTGCACTGTGCCTCGAAAACAGAAATGGCCTCATTAAATATGGATTTGGATAGTAAATACAGAACATTCCGAAAGGATTATAAGTGATAATAATAATAATAACAATAATAATAATAATAACAATAATAAAAGGCCTGATAATGATAATAATAATTCACTATCTTTTCAACCTTCAAATTCTATTTTGTTCAACCGTCTAATAGTTTAGAAAGTGACACGGCGCTTTACATAACAAAATAATAACAATAATCAGTGGCGTAAATTTTGTTTGAAAAGTGGAGATGGTCATGGGGGGGGGGGGGAAGGAATAATGCTGAGATCACGAGCAAAGGGGGCATGGGGAAGGTTACATGTAAATCAACAGCAGATGTTCGATTGCATTATGGGTGCCCTCTGTGTTGTTAATGTTCTACGTAGTTTGTTATTACAGAAACTATTTCTTTTCAGCTTTTCTGCATAGTACATTCATTCAGCATTGTCAAGTAAACCGTATACCAACCTCAATTTGTCACAGCGGCGCTGTTTGGTGGGTATCATAGTTAAGTTAAGTTCGTATAAATGACCGTCTACATACTGTTTACACGTACAGGTGCCGTGAATACGGGTGTGTGTACAGACGTGGGTGTTGTCTTGATAGGGATTTGTAGAAATGTTTTATTCATTTACTAAGCTTTTTCAGTGGAAACCACAAAATTGTGTTTTTTAAGGACTAGCAATCTGGACAAAAAGTGTGGGGGAATATATATCCACCACCCCCTGGTATTTACGCCCATGATTATTATTTATTATTATTATTATTATTATTATTCATGGTTTATTTCAAATTCGTTCTGCAGCCCGAGGGCTGAATTGTATGAATTTTACAATATATTTATTTTCAATTACATGTATTTAAGATATAGACATCTAAAATGATATAAAATAGAACACGGTAAACAGGATTAACCAAGTAAATAAGACAAGTGAAATTCATTAAAACAGAAAAAAAAAACTTTGACTTATAAAAGAAGAGAGAAAAAAATAAAAGAAAAAGAAAACAAAGCAAAAAACAGTAAGGAATATAAACACAAAAAACACAACACATCCATTAAACAACTGAGTGTTTAGATGAGTGTTTTTGAAAGCTGCCAGTGATCTAGAGTGGCGGTCACTAGTAGGGTACTATTGTTCCAGATTGTTGGGGCATCAGCCTGGAAGCTTTTCGGTTCAATGCATTCCTTCAAAATGGTTCTCAAGACTTGCTTGTGTATTCATTAATGTTTGTATTAATTTGCTTGTTGTTGTATTGTTGTTTACTTGCTTTGTTTCATTTGCTACCCTTTGTAAGCGCCATGAACCTCATGGGAATGGCGCGTTATAAATGCTTATAAATGTATTGTATTGTATTTTGTCGCCAGTGGCAGTAAATAGTTTTGGGCTCAACGAGTATTCTAGTATTACTACACGATCGGAGAGGCTTCTCGCAGGCTTGTACGGCTGAATGAGTTATGTTGAAGGTAGAATAAAGGATTTGTATTAATATACCAAAAAAAGGTAATACTATCAATCTGAATGCTCACTATTTATGAAGTTCATACCAGTATTTTCAATTGAAACAACTATTTCTGTTAGTCTGTCAAAGTCGAGAAAATTTGGAATTTGAAGATCCCGAATTTAATTTCGATTGTAACATTCGAAATTAAGGACAATGTGTTTACCTAAAAAATGCGCGCACGGTTTTTTACTATTGTCTCCTGACTCCGACGACGGATTGAACCCAAACTTCCACAGGTTTGTTTTTCATCAATACCCACCACACTAATCACACAAAGTAAGAACACAGTACTACCAGCTTTACCTATTCTGTATTTTGTTTTCCCTTGAGAAGGTGCAGAGTCTGTGTTGCGACATTTGAAAACAAGGGTCAGTGTTTTGAAGCTTATTCGGTATAGATATAAGTTCAAATAAAAAGGAATGGTGCAGTTTCAAATAATTGTTTCAAATCTATTTTTGAAACAATGGAAAACAGTTTGATTTATCAACATATTTGAGACATCTTAATAGTCTGTGATTTGTGTTCACTTTCCTAACTGACACATAACGTTTTTTATTTCCACTTTCTGCTGATTCTGCCTGCTTTTACTGAAGCCCTTTCCCCTTATTCCCTGCTGTATGGATCAATTAATAGCCAATTGTCTTCTTTTTTTTCTTTTTCGTCAGGCTCTGTTAGTCTTTCCTTTTTTTGTCGCCAACGGCTTTTTCCTGTTTCTTTGGTTGGTTTGGGATACTTTACCCGAGTTTTGTGTGTATTTCAGGTCTTAATAGTTGTTGCAAATTTAAAGCTAAATGTGTCTAGATTAATTTCAATATTCAAAGGCTTTTTATCCCTTACAGAAATTTGTTAATGGCCTCACTTTTCGACCATGGCAGAGTCTTTCTCAAAGGCTTTTTATCTCTTGTTAGTAGAGTTTTAATTTGGTCTGACACCATCATATGAAAAAAATAATAAGTTTCACCGCAAGACATTCCTTCAGAAAATATAAGTAATAAACATTTAACAAGCAGTAAACACAAACAATACTACCAGTACACAGGTAATCGTTTTCGATTTTTTTTTTTTCTTCTCCAAAACATATTTGCTTCCAGAATAAATGGTAACTTCAATTTGTATCTTGACCCGGACAATTTTAAACGCAAATATGTATTTGATTGTGCGAAGTTTTCAAACAATAACAACTGTATGATACTAAATACTAGTAATATGTCTCCGAGTACGCTACTTGCTTTGTAGTACAGACTGACATAATCTAGTAGGCCTACCCGGGCAGGACTCATTTATGTGTTTGTGCAAAATTGAAAGTCTACCCGGTACTGCCCGGGTCCTTTGAATCCACGACCGTCTGCATTCTATGTTTAGTTTTGTTATAAACCAGTCCATTCAATTCAGTTCCCCAAAAAAACTAATCGATTTCAGGAGTATCGCATTGTGAGTTTCTGACATTGGAGATGGGGGTTCTCGAATACCGCTATTTGATTATTTTGTATAAAGCTGATCGATTAGCGATGAAGCCCTGTTTGTTTGTTTGTTTTTTTCCCCCATGGAAAAATAATAGTTCAAATTTAACTTCTGTAAAATGAGATTGTAAAACAGATAATCTGTGAGTACTTCATCAAATTCGGTTGTCTAGTTTTAGCAGAACTAACAACGAAAAAACATTATACATGTTTTGTTTGGGTTAAATTCTGTCAAAGCCTAAGCTCAAGGTCGTTCTGTAGATGCTTCAATTCTTTGCACAAATCAAGACATATGTAACAAAACCAACCATTCAGCATTTTTTTGGTACGCATTCTTAGGCAGACTTTTGGTCTCACACGAGACGAAAATTAATTTTGGATCCTGCTTCATTTATTATTCAAAAAACGATGAGACTTCAAGGAGAAATAGTTCATGGACAGTTTTCTACCATCATTATCTTTATACCATGTTAGGTATATGTAAATCTTTGAACATTTATGTTTGTTTTTTCTTTCTTACCAATGTTGAGCTGGGGTTTAAATTAAACCCAAACGAGCTCCAGATGATGTCAAATTGGGACAAGATCTGGGAAAGACATAACTTGATATACAATTTATTTTTGTGATAATGTGTATTATTTTGTAAAGAGTAAAAACCGTAAGGCTTTGCAAGTCAGAAAAAGTTTGGCAAGTACTGGGCCTGGATGCATTGATCTCTGATGATGACAA